>PVJX010045453.1:0-11978 GCA_004027295.1 Dolichotis patagonum | reverse complement strand
TGCTATTGATTTCTGAGTGTTAACTTTGTATCCAGCTATGCTGTTGAACTTGTTTATTAACTCTAGTAATCTTTTAATGGAGTTTTTGGGGGTCTTCTATGTAGAGTATCATGCCATCTGCAAATAATGATAATTTAACTTCTTCTTTTCCTATTTTTATACCTTTTATTTCTCCCTCTTGTCTGATTGCTCTGGCTGATATTTGCAGAACTATATTGAACAGGAGTGGTGATAGTGGACATCCTTGTCTTGTTCCTGATTTTAGAGTGAAGGCTTTAAGGTTTTTGTCCTTTTAGTATAATGTTGGCTGTTGGTTTGTCATAGATGGCCTTTAAGAGGTTGAGGTACATACTGTTTATTCCAAGTTTCAGTAAGGTTTTTATCATGAAAAGATGTTGCGCTTTATTGAAAGCTTTTTCTGCATCTATTGAGATGATTATGTGATTTTTATTTTTGGCTCTATTGATGTGGTGTATTACATTTATTAACTTGCATTTCTTAAACCATCCCTGCATTCCTGTAATAAATCCCACTTGGTCATTGTGTATAATCTTCTTAATGATTTGCTGCATTATATTTGCCAATATTTTCCTGTTTCTAGATCCATTCTGTAAACCTTTTCCTTTCAATAGCTGAATTGATACGTATATCACTGATACGTACTGGCTCAACTTTGCCATGTTGTGTTCCTATTGTTTTCCTGATTTTCTCCCTTATTTAATTTCTTGTCCAGCCAGTGGTTTCTTTCTATTGTTGTTCTGGAGATTGTGGTCATTTTTCTCTGTGTAGCATGTCTTTCAGTAGTCTTTCTAAGACTGGTTTGGTGGACATGAATTTCTTCAGTTGTTCTTTGTCATGGAAGTATCTTGTTTCTCCATTAAATTGGAAAGACAGTTTTTCTTTAAATTTTAAAGAGGGTAAAATTAAACACAACAAACTAGAACAAAATGGAACACAATAAAGCAATGTAAGAGGCATAAATTTCAAAGCAAGACAATCAGAGATCTTCACTATCCATCATACTGACTCGTATTTTCTTCCAAATAGTTGTCTATGTCTTCACATATGGATAATTCACATGAAAAAACATATTATGGAACTATACAAATAGGATGAGGAAGGCATTTTAGGTCTTCAAGACCATACAATAGGGAAGCCAACAATGGCTGTCATAGTGTCTCTCATTCTCTTCAAAATAATTGTCCATACCTTCATGTATGTTGAACTTAAACAAAAGAAAACAGGATAAACTCACTCTGAACGAAGACTGATAGTATTGCTGGATTTCATATTGTGAAGCTATGGAAATAGCACTGGGTACTGTAGTGTCTCTTTTTCTTCAAAGTAGTTGTTCATTTCATCATGCATTATGTAATTGGTTCTCATAAACTGTTTACAAGTTCTATGCATGCATGAGTATCTACATGCATATCTATGCTTTCTGTATTAGAGAGAAAAACAAAACAAAGCAAGACAAAACAAAACAAATTCTTAGAGAAACTTGAAATGAAAAAGTCATATAAAACCACAATATAAGGTGATCTACAATGGTTACTATGATGTCACAGCTTTATAGAACAATATTAACAAAAACAAAACATTGGAGACATTATAGGACTTCAAAAGCAGGTAATAATCAAACCAGAATGGGTATCCTAGTGAATCTTGTCATCTTCAGTTTAGTTGCCTATACTCTTAGACTTGATACTATCAATCATAACAGATTCAAATAAAATCAGTCAATGCAAAACATCAATCTAAAAAAACCAGATTCAAATAAGATCAGTCATAATAAGACAGGGTAAATTATACAGGGCTTCTGATTAAGTTAATAGGAAATTAAGGAATACTACCACAATATACCCTGCTATTTTGGGGTTAGCTGTCCATGCCCTCAAATCTAGTGTAAGTAGACAAACTGGAACAGAATATAATCCATCTGAACAGAGTGGTGAGGATAATGTAGATTTTAAATCTTGTTACTCTATTAACAATATCCTCTGCCTTCCTTTTATAGACTATTCCTCCTCTTTCACTCCCACAGGGTGCACTGCATATTTTGAGTCCCCCTAACTCTCTGTTTTTAGATTTGAAGGAACAACCCACTATTTATCCTAACTGGTTCTGATACTTCTGACTCTTGGGCTTGATCTTGAGTTGTATTCCTTTACATATATAAGTTTCAAGGTTCTGCTTTGTTATAGCTGAGTAGTTCTCTACTGTACATAAGCATCATGTCTTTTCAACCTATCTGCAGATGCTGGTTCGAGTTGTGCCTGTTTTTGTCTGGTTCCCTGTCACATAGAACATTGTTTTCTCATTTTTCACTTACTGTCCATAAACCCTCATTCAGGTTAATTATGTTTCCAATGCACAGCATCACGATGGACTCTATCTCCTGATCTACTCTGCTTGTGTTTCTTTTTTCTTAGCATGTCAAGGCCATCTATGTTAGAGATTACAGCCAACCTTCTCTGTATCATTTCTGCTGTACTATTTTTCTACAATTGGCTGTCTCCTTTCTTCTTTCATTCCACTCTCTGCCCCATTCATTGAGGCCTCTCTGCCATTGTTCCTGAAATCTTGGTATTCTTTTTCTCTCTCTAGAAGGTCCTTCAGTAATTTTTGTAGGGTTGGATTGGTGGTCACAAATTCCCCCAGTTCCTCTTTGTCATGGAAGCATCTTGCTTATCCATTAATTTCTAGAGACAGTTTTGCAGGATACATCAATCTGGGCTGGAGGTTATTTTCTTTCAGGGCTTGAATTACTTCACTCCAAGCTCTTCTTGATTTGATGGTCTGTGTGGAGAAATCTGTCATGATTTTGATGGGTTTTCCTTTATAGGTAATATATTTCTTTTCTCCAATAGGTTTTCATATTCTGTTTTTATGTTAAATTTCTGGGATCTTGATTATTATGTGTCTGGGTGTAGCTCTGTTTTGGTTGTAGATGGCTGCAGTTATGTATGCTTCATACATCTTCATATCATTTCTTTTTGTTATACTTAGGCAGTTTTCCTTAATAATTTCTGTGAAGAGCTGTTGTAATTCTTTTGATTTGACTCCTGCTTCCTCGTTCACATATTTTATTCTTAGGTTATAGATCCTCTTGCTGTCTTCTAGCCTTTGTATTGTTACTGCCTGTTTCTTTGTTATTTTTAAGGGTCTTTCCTTTCATGGTCACACATTGCAAACCTTTCTTCAAGTTTTGATAGTCTATCCTTAGTTTCTTTCAAGCAGTTTTGCCAGCTTTCAATGGAGTTCTTAGTTTCCTGGTAATCTTTTTGAATCTGATTCATGTATTCTAGGTTTTCTTTATATTCTTCATTGGATATTTCTCTCCTTCTTTTGTGTTCCTCCATTATTCCATGTGTGTCTTCTTGGGAGGTGCTTAGCATTTCTTTTATTAATCTACTTATATCTTGCTAAACTTGAATTAATATTTCAGTTTTGAGCTCATCTATGAGGTCCTGAAGATATCTCTTTATATCTGCTAATGCCATGTTTGATGTTGCATGTTTGCTGCCCTCAATCTCTTTTGTATTTACCTCTCCTGGATCAATATTCTCAGGGTTGCGGGTTGCGGGCTTTTTCTTATTTTTTTCTGTTGTCATGTTTTTGGTTCCCTCTGTACAAGTGTAGAGTGTAGTTCCCAGCCCCTTTCCTTATTAGTTATTGTTCTTCTGGAGCATGCAGGCAAGAGGTTTCTGCCCTGTCCAGCTCTCTGCCAGTAACTGAGGCACAGGCAGGGACAGCATATGCTGGCCCCTCCCCTCTGGGCCAGCCAAGCTTCACAGGCCTTCACTGTGTCAGTGAGTGCTGCACATAGGGAATTGGTTTGGGAGGATATATTGGGTCTTGATCAGGGGTGTGACCCAGGCCAAGCAGATACCACCAATCTGCTCTGGAAGGGGAGCAACCAACTTAAGTCACTGCCATTCCCAGTTGGGACTCATCCTGCCCAACTCCAACATGTCTTCCAGTTAGTCACCCCTTTCCCATGGGAGGTTCTTTTTGCCAGCACTCACCATGGTTTTAATGCCAGTTTCTCCCTGGCTCTGTTCTCCATTCGGCTCCCCAACCTCTGACTTCAGTGCAGCTGCAGTGTGAGTTCACAGTGTCTCTGGGTGAGTCGTGTCTGAGGGCAGCTCCAGGCGAGTTGCACATGGGGCGGCTCAGCTCCACACGCAGGGCTGCTCAAGCTAGTCACATCAGTGTGGGTTTGGATGCTCAGGCCAGTCTTGGGTACGAATTCAGGCGGCTTGGCGAGAGCACAGTGATCGCTGATCTTAGCATCTCTAATGAATGTCCTGGGAATTTGTATTCAAGCATCTCATTTCTCTTCAGTTTCTCCCTGGGTTGAGAGAATCCATCTCCCTTTGTCCAGATCTCTCCAGGATGTTTTATTCTAGCATCTGAGCTGTCTCAGAGAGGCTGTGTATCCTGCTTCTTACCAATCTGCCATCTTTTTCTCCCCTTGAAGACAGTTTTGCTGGGTACATCAGTCTGGCTTGAAAGTTGTTTTCTTTCAGGGCTTGAAATTATTCACTCCAAGCTCGTCTTAACTTGAATGTTTGTGCTGAAAGTCTGCCATGATTCTAATAGGCTTTCCGTGATAGGTGAGTTATGTCTTTTCTCTAACAGCTTTTAGTATTCTGTTTTTGTGCTGTATGTCCAAGATCTTAATTATTATATGCCTGGGTGTAGATTTATGTTGTTTATGACTTTTTGCCATTCTATAAGCCTCACTTACTTTTGTATCAGGTTTTTCCCCCATGTTTGGGAAAGTTTCTGCCATTACTTCTGTGAAAATCTTAGCTATGTTCTTTCCATTGTCTCCTGCATCCTCTCCAATGCCTATTAGTTTTACATTGTTCCTCTTGGCATCATCTTGAAACTGCTAGATTGTCATTTCATGATGCTTTGTTGTTTTTATAAGTTCTACCCTTTCACGATTGCTATCTTCGATTCTGTCTTCAAGGTCCAAAATTCTGTCCTCAGCTTCATTTAAACAGTTTTGCCAACTTTCAATACAATTTTTTGTTTCTTGGATATCACTTTGAATTTGTTTCATGGATTCTGCTTGTTTTCTGCATTGTTCATTCAAAGTTTCAGTCAATTTCCCATGCTCTTGTATTTTTTTACCTATTTCTTCTCTAGGTATGTTGAGCAGCTCATTTACTGTCTTTACATAAGACATTATTTCTAATTTGAGTTCTTCCATAGCCTCATGGATTTGTTTCTTTACTTATATACTATCTTTTCAGAGATTTCTGGTGTATGACTTTTAAAGTCCTCTGTTTCATTGTCACCTGTATTTGCTCCTGCTGGACTACATGTTTGAGATTGCATTTTCCCTTTTCATTTTGTCATTTTCACCCCTTGGGTAAATATTTGGTCTTTAAATCCTAACAGTCTCATCTGTCTGTAGTGTGAATTTCAGGGTGCCACTGTGTGGTTGATGTTTGTCAAATTGCTGGGTAACACAATGAAGAGGAGATCCAGTCACCTGAATTCCTCCTCTAGGGCCTGTTGAGTAAGTCCTATATTCTTTCTGGGCTAAATAGCCTAGAAGTATTGATGCAGGTCAACTCTTGGTTCCTGTTGTTGCTATATCTTTAGGTTGTTACAGGTCTCCAGATCTCTCTGGTTATAGTGTTTGTGTCAGCTGAGATCCTACTGTGTCACTTGGAGTGTCATAAGCTCTTTTAATTTTCTCTAAGTTGGAAGACCATTATTGGCACACTCCTCAACCTGTCTGATGTTCTATGTGTGGGGGAGGGGATTACTGACTCTCTTGCCAGTTTTGCCAAGGTCTTACAGTTGGAAGCAGTTTCACTTCCATTCCTATTTACGCACTGCAGACCTCTACCTTAGGGGCAAACTCACCACACTGACTGGAGCCTGCTGAGGTCTTCTGTTTAGGTGAGAGGTTCCTGAATCTGTCATCCAGCCAGCACTGTAATCCACTGTAGTTCAAGGCTCTGGGAGAAGGCATTGGATCCAAAGATCAACTGCAGTACTAAGTCCAAGAGGCAGGTGGGTTCCCCAATGGGTGGGCCCAGCAGCAGCAGTCCTAAGTGGCTCAGGCATGCTGGGGGCTTCCCCGGTGTTCTGGGCTGAGGGTAGGCCCAGCAGCCGCAGTCCAAGGGGGCCGTATACCTATCTTTTACTGCTAATATTGCTGTCCCTGAACTAGCAGCAACAGCATCATTTGCAAATGCATCGGAAAGGCAAATCAGTCTGAGAATGACACCTGACAATATATTTTAAGCTCTGGAAGTGCTTTCAGTTTAACACAAGTTTTCTGAATTGAGATATTTCACAGATTTCATGAAACTTTTGAAAACATGTGTAGTTCTAGAAAAACAGAGAATTCCAATTACAATCACTAATATTGTGTCTATAAGTAACTTTTTTTTTGAAAAATTAGAAGAAACACATCACCATCTTAGGTGGTTCACCTAAGATAATTTAGAATTCATCACAATAGTACTACATATAGTGTTCCCTGGTTAATTGATTTTCAATAAATTTGAGAGTAATACTCTTCTCCACAGAAAATTACAATGAGGATAAACAAACAAACAAACAAACAAACAAAAAAGGATTTACAAAGTAGTATTCAGAAAGTAAAATCAGTAGAAATAAGTCACTGATAGTTTGAAGAGGAATGTAGGTGATGTTACCAATAGTGAAAAGAAGTGACTTTATGGTGGAGATGAAAGAAATTTTAATTTTATACACTTTGCTATTTGAGAGTAGAGAGAATCTTTAATTTAAGTAAGAACTGACATACAACTGGGGGAAGGTGGTGTGGTTCCAGTAAGTAATCAGGTCATCCTTTCTTCTAGTATACAATTTTTAAATTCTCACTGCTGTTAATCTGGACAAGTGCAGTCACATTCTAGTGGTGCCTGTCTCAAATCTTTGCTCCATTTCATATCACCTGTGCACACTTTCAGATAAACTTTTCTAAGGCATAAGCCTGATGCTCTCATTATCATCTATTCAAAATGCATGCATCATATCACAAATCTCTCCCTCTGCTAATGGATAATCTGTGCAGGCACATATTCAAAATGTTCTCTAACATCCTTGGTGGCAGGCCTGCTGGAACACAGTGAGTTAGAGTCACACTCTGGGCTTCCTTCACTACCTCCCCAGATGGCAGGGCTGACTAGAAGAGTGTATGCCTTAGTGGAACCCCAAGACCCAGGAAAACAGCCTGGTGCCCAGAAGGACACATACCTTTATAGGGTAAAGTAAACATTGAGGCCCATATCATGGAAGTGTCTGAAGCAGCAGAGAAGAGACACCAGTTGGACTATGGAGAACTCTACTGACAGAAGACCAGTCCCAAACACCACATCCATGGGCCAAGATTGGCTTCACACCCAGCACACCTCTGGGATGTAACATGGTCAATATCACAGGACTGTTAACACCAGAAGAAGATAGGTACTTGGGATAGCTGTAATAAACCAACTACATCTGGAAGACATCCCTGAGGAACAGACATCATATTTCCTCCTTGAGAGAAGCCCAGTGCTAGTGGTAGAGTTATCTATCATGGAAGGTTGTCAGACATCAACAAAGAAGACAAAATAAAAGACAAAAAGCAGGTGGAGAATGGCAAGATGCAAACACGGTGCAGCCCCAAATTCTCAGCCCACCCAGGACAGGGCTGAAACTCAGTGAGATGGATGAAGTTGGAAGTAAAATATTTTAACTTCCTGAAATGATAAGAACAGCTGTGAAAAAACAAGTGGAAGAAGGCTATAGAGAAAATAATCTCTCAGCTACAAAAATAAAGATGCTAAAAATCAAAGACATTAGAGAAGACATAAATAAAAGAATAAACAATTTTATAAAAAGATGGAAACAAAAAAAATTGCCTGATATAGGAGAGAAATGAAATTCACAAAACAGATCCAGAGATTCAGGAGATTAATATCTCCAGTGAAAGTATATGCAACAGATTAAATGAAGGAAAGTGTGGAATTTCAGATCTTGAAGACAGAATGTTAACTAGTGATCATGAAAAGAAAGATAACTCAAAATTAACAAGAGACCAAGACAAATCAATCCAACATCTAGAAGACAAGGCAAGGGATTGACTAGGGTCAATGAAAAAGTTGGAGACAACACAAATGTAATAAAAATTATATATGTCAGTCGTTAGTAGACATGTAAAATTTATATGACAATTATATATGACAGTCGTTAGTAGACATGTAAAATCAAATGAGCAATAACACAGTTGTGACAGGAGACCTCAATACCTTATTGTCCCAGAGAGACAGATCAACCAGATAGAAAATCAGTAATGAAATATCAGATCTGAACCAAACCTGAGAATAAATGGAGGCAATAGGAAGAAGCCACAACTACAGGCTATGTGTCAGCATCCAGAGAGACCAGGAGAGCCCAGCTCCAACCAGGAGAAGCCGTGCGTTGAGGTCCCACTGCCATCAGAAGAGCATAAGTGAACCACCACCCTGTGTTTCTTCACCACCCCAGGAACCCTGGATCAGAGGAATGCAGGTGCCTAGCCCAATACACTACACCAAGAGACTGGCAACCAATGCAGGAGGCACCTGGGGGCAACAGTGGACTGATTCTGAAGAACACAGGAAAATGTCAAGAGGAAGGAGCAAAATACAGTCTCAAACCTCCAGCCTACAAAGAGCAAGTTCAGGAGACACAGACATAGTAGAAAATACAAGTCACACACCAGAAAGTTCTGAAAAGATAACAGCTGAAGAAAAGAAGCAATTTAATTCTTATATTGTTTGGTTAATTTTACATGCCTATGTCTGATCCTCTGAACAAATATTTTGAAGATAACAAAAGGCATTATGGTAAACCACTGTTAATTTCCTATTATCTTGTTTGAAGTCCAGTATCACTTTCATCTTTTTCTTTTGATTGATTTTATTCTGTTTTATTTTGTTTGGTTTTATTTTCCTAAAAATATTCAGTATTTTTGATGTTTCTTACCTTCTAGCTATATGTCTTGCAATACTACCATGTGTGCTATCAATTCTAAGAAAATGATTCTAAGTCATATATATATTATATATATATATATATATATATATATATATATATATATATATATGTAATCACCTCTCATACGAATTCTGCACAAAAAGATAATCACTGGGATGGTAATGACTGTTGTTAAGACAAAGGTCATAGAGAGGCAGTGACTAGCAAAGAAAGAGAACCCAGGTGGGAATAGCTGCTCACATCAAGAATGGCTGGTTTTCAGGTGTCAGTTTCCTAATTTGCAGTGACATTGCAAAAACCTTGCTGACTGATGCTCTTCTTATACTAATACTACATGAAACAATACTGCCTCAACAATAATGCACTTAGGGCAGGTCCAACACCCTCTTTCAGTCCAGAGACTGGCAGAATAGATTGTTCTGTGTATTTAAACATGTGTTTTAGAAGACACAAACAAAGTAGTGCTTTTATTAAAAGTTGTTCACAGGGAAAATATGTCTAAAATATTTCAATCAGGTGCTAATAAATGTTAACATGCATATCTAGCACATCTGTGGGCCACAGAATCCTGGATAAGTGTCAGAAGAAATTAACTGAAAGGAACGTATTCAACTGTTCATGTTATTTTTGATATAAGTAAGAATATTAGAGTGACACTTTATTCATATTAACATCTACTCTCAGACTGACAATTGTAAGCAATGAGTCAATTAATTGAAGATTTTTATTTTCTGCCAAAACTTGCTATCTTATGTCAGAGGCAGTGGGTAGTAGTAATAGAAGTAATTAAGACTTAGTCCTTTCTCATGATGAATTCACATGAGAAAAAGTAGCCAGATGACAATTCAAAGTGCTATGTGTGAATGTTAAAAAAACCCTGCAAAATATTGTGCAAGCACAAAATAGAAAATTACCTGCAAGAAAATTGCCTGAAAAGGACTTAGAGAAAAAGCTTTTTAACACCTTCCTATATAAATCAATGTAGTGAAAGACAAGGAGAAAATCACGAAGATATTTCAGTCTTAATAACATGGACAAAGTCACTAGGGTGAGTGCATACATAGTATATTTTCTAAGCATTTTCAGATACAAATATGTCTTTCAGTTCAGTTCAGGTTAAGATGTTTCAGTCTTTCTTTCTTTCTTCTTTCTTTCTTTCTTTCTTTCTTTCTTTCTTTCTTTCTTTCTTTCTTTCTTTCTTTCTTTCTCAGTATTGCTCTGAAATACATGCATAGTGTGGAAGCCTTCCAACTCAGATTCTTATCTACTTAACCCCATTTATCTCCTTGTTTCTTCTACAAATACTACAACACAGGAAGAAGCTGTGCTCTTCAAGGCTGAAGGACACTGAAGTCTTGCCTCTTTAAGTTCCTGGGTATAGGAGGGACTCTTTTATGTCTCTGTCACATTGCTCTACTATTGAGTTAGCTTTTCCATGGTATTTGGCAGACGTGTGATACCATTTTTGGTAAATTTATTCCTAAATATTTTTGCTTGTGATCCTATTATAATTGGAATATAAAATATATTTTAATGATAATTAATAAAAGTGTACATATTAATGATTATCATCTGATATTTTGACACATGTATACATTATGTAATTTTTAAACTAGAGTAAACATATTCATCTACCCAAATCCTCAATGTGCCTTTATGGTGAACTATTTAAAATCCTTTCTAGTTTTTTTAAATATACTAAATTATCATTATTTGTAGACACTGTAACTATGCAATAAAACATCAGAAAGAATTTCCCCTAAAATTGTTTGTTGTTTATTTAGTTGTTTTCATGTTCAAATTAGTCGTTGCTAGCACATGTATAATGCATAATGTATAATGCTAGCATTATACACAATTGAGTATTTTGTACATTGAGATTTATACCACAAGTACCAGGAATTTGTTTATTCTATTTAATGATCATTTCACAATTTATATATATTTTCAGGCAGTGTTATTTTCATTGTGTAGCCCTGAAAGTGTGTGATTGGTTAGATTAGTAGTCAGTTATTGATTAAGCAAACATTCCCATAGATGCCTGGGTCCAAAAATTACCCAATGTTTGTCAGCACATTGGTGTTTCACGTTCCCTCACAATACACTAGGCAATTAATCTATTCTTTAATCTTTATTTTCTACTTAGAATAACTCTGAAAGTAAGTCAGAATTTAAAGCTTGCAACCTTCTCAGTTTCTTTCCTAAGTGTGGAGACAGCCCCCAGAATGCACAAAGTCATACAAGTGCACTCTTCTAGATTCCAAACATTTTAGAGAACTTTTGAAAATGTCATGGATATCTCATTTCTTAACTTTCCCTGTAGGATTTCCTTTATGTTTATTTAAGTCAGTGTACTTTTTGCCCCAACTGTTATCCACTGTTAAAACAAAAATAAACACTTATACTAATTATTTTTGCAGCAGACTCAGGGCTAAAAAGACTTTCTACAACCTGTTAGCTCACAACTGGATCAAATAAAGATAACCTTTGAAATGAATTCTTGTGGGAAAGGCACAGATGAGAACGAAGCCTTACCAAAGGCCCAGATCTCTCTGGCTCCCCCTGGAGGCTGCTGCTTTGTTGGTTTTCACCACGGGTTTTCAAGGGTACAGTGAAGCTGGAAGTGGAGAAAAGAAAATATAAGGTAAAGTTTCATTAACCTCGCTATGTTTATCAAAATTTATCATTTATCTTCATTAGACTTTTCCTAGGTTTTTGTAAGCCTTTGGTTAACTTTCAGAGTTCTGAAAATGTTTACTGTGACAAGTTTTGAACAATTCTACTTGGGGATTGTTCTCTCCCTCCGTTCTTCACATTTGCACGTGGTTGGAATACCTTTGGTCATATTTGTAATCATAAGTTGTCCGCAGATACATACAGGTTGTGAATATTCTAAAAATAAAACTTTATGCGAGTTTCCTGCGTTTATATTTTTATAAAATTAGAGATTTGTTTTAAAAGTG
>PVJX010045452.1:0-12718 GCA_004027295.1 Dolichotis patagonum | reverse complement strand
CAAGCCGTGGTCCCATGATGCAGTCAGACTGAAGGGGCTAAAATCAGTCTGTCTTTCTTCTCACTGTCCATCAGGGGTCTCTACATGATGGATCCAACCGTTCTTATCTAGCTCTTCAGTATTTCTAACTTGCTGCCCATTGTAGCATGCAAAGAATTGAAGATTTTCAGAGATCTGAAATATTAGTAATATTAATATTAGAAATTAATGACGATCATATAAATTTAGACTGAATCTGAATCTGGGCTCAGGTTTGAGACTCCAAAGCTGTTAGATGTCTTGTGCCTTTCAGGTGAAATGTGTACATGGGTTTTGTGACAGCATTTGCCTCTTTCAAAGAACTCTCTCCTTTTATTTCTAGAATCATCCATGCAATCTGGATAGTGAGGTTGCTGGAAGAAGACCCCCCAGGGCATATGAGGCTGCACCCCCATTTTGTCTTCTAATGTCCTTTTCATGCATATCTGTACTGAAATTTCCACCAAGGAGCTGAAACAAACAGATACATTAGTTAGCAGCAACAGTGAAGCCCTAAAAACTCTCTATTATAATGTTATCAATAGTTTTTCTTGCCCAGAATTCTATATTCAAGACCCTGTGAAATTCATATCTGTAAGAAAAATTTTACAGCAAATAAATTGAAAATTTGACATGCTGTCTATAAGGGGTAGTCCATGATGGCTAAATACTGGACATTAGCCTAGAAACTATCAAAGAAACAGGGTTCTCTACATTAAAAATGGCCACGTTTCTATATTCTTGTAGCTTTGTGACCAATTAGCATTGACCTCTGATCTCTTCACCCTACCTGCTTCTACCATCTCCAAAACACACTTCCTTTTCATACAGCTCCCAGTCGTACCATCTTGGATCAAAAATGTCCCTCAGATGGCTCATGTGTTCAGGGGCTCACGTGTTCGATCATGTGGGAGTGATCACCTCAGTGGATAAGCCATTAATGAGCCAACTGTGGACCAAAACTTCTGAAACCATGAGTCAAAATAAGCCCTTCCTCCTTTAAATTGTTTGTGTGGGGCATTTTTGCCCCAGTAATGAAAAGCTAATACACCAGGTAGCAGCTGAAATGTCACCAGGAAACATAGAGATGATCCTAATATAAAGGAAGCAGGGTAAAGTTGCGCACACAGGTAATAAAAACGCCTGCAGGTGTAATGAGTTTGAACCGCACCTCCCCCCATCTGACTAGAACCCTGGAACTCCAGGTACGCATGCTGTCAGAGCCCCGCCTACTCATCAAGTAGCGCAACGCTTAAAGGTGACTTGTATGTTCCGGTGTCTGTCCTTGGAAGGGGACCAATGCAGCCCCCACAGAAGGAAGCCACTTCCTCGTGCCACTGAGCAGATATTTCCAGGTCTGAGGAACACAGGAAGAGCCAGATTAGCAGACATCTGACCCGAGCCATCAGCCCCGGTAACGGGCACACCGCTTTCAGACACTGGAGCACATCTTGCTTTACACAAGAATTGAGGGGTAAGATTCTAAGATGGGCCATCTTCACGGAGTCGACAGGAGAAGCTGGGATTGGCTCAAGATAAAAGTCTCATCACCTGCTCTGGGGTGCAGAGCCTTTGACCTCTAAAATTCTCTGGCCCTTGCAGTAAGTGACTGGCATCAGCTGGCTTTTCCCACCCTCCTAGATTCATACTCTCTTCAACCCAACACAAACAGCCAGCCTACCTGCTCTGACCATTAGCACTTGGTTTTCCTGATTTTCAAGGACCTTGATTTACTAATTTGAGAAAGGAGATGTTTTTAGTATTTTTCTCTGACTTCTTCTGGAACACACACCCCTCCTCCCCCTCCCACACGAGATGCCTCTCTAAATGGTACCATGGGTCTCATCTCCTAACAGAGGAACCTGGAGTCACCTCTCATCCTCCTTGTCCTTCAGCTGTCACGTCCCTCCTGACACCAAATCCTGCTCTTGCTCTATGCCTTCCTACTCTATCCCTTAGCTGAGATCCAAACTTGCCTTGACTATTTTCAGTAACATGTATGTCTCCGTCAGAAGCCTCTGGGACTAGCACCATATATTTCTTTCCTGTTTAGAACACTGCAATGGCTCCCTCTTGCCATCAGAACTCAATCAGTTCAACTCTACAAATATGTGTTCAGCACCCACAATGTGTCAGACAGTGTTCAGAGGTAAACGAGGCATAGTCTGAGCCCTTTGAGAGGCCACAGTGTGACAGACATATATAAAAAAGCATGGCTTCCCAGGGAAAGTGCCAAAGCGAAAAGAACTATAAAACAACTGGAACTCTGAGGGCCATGGGTTGGAAATTAGAGCAGCTCTGTCATGTTGGAGCTGAGACCAAATGGATAAATAGACATCTGTCAAGTGGACATGGATGGAAGGGAAAGGAAATGACTTGGGCAAAGCCATAGAGCTATGATCATCTCTGACATTAGGGGATAAGCAAATGATCTGTGTGAGAGCCTAGAGTGAGAGGCAAGATGTGATTCAATCTGGACTCCTTAAGAAAAAAATATCAAGCTACTTTTACCACGTTTTACCCCATGTTCTTGTCTCACGTTTAGCTACTAATTCTCTACCCAGGTCTCAAACTAGTTCATTATCTCTCATTCTGTCTCATTCTCATTCTGTCTCATTCTCATTCTCTCTCATTCTCTCTTCTCTCTTCTCTCTTCTTCTCTCTTCTCTTTCTCTCTCTCTCTCTCTCTCTCTCTCGCTCTCGCTCTCGCTCTCGCTCTCACTCTCTCTTTTCCTCAAACCTCCCATTCCAGGAGAATAGATAGCCCTAATGTGGCCACAAAAAGAAGTCTAAGAACAAGCCCAGCTCTTCCATGATCACCATACAGAAACCCTCCAATGGTTTAGAGTAAACATTGAATGGGTAATCATTGCCCCTGGTTATTGCCATCATGTGCTATATGTACTATCTTTAGCAAAACTCCAGAAATTTAGGCCAATGCACAGCACTCTTCCCTGGCTACTCTACAGTACAGAAAATCAGACATCCAAATAACAAGCCCAATTCATAATGCATCCCTCATCCTGTAGATCTTCCTATGAAAGAGCAGGCAGAGAAGAAACCTGCAGCCCCTTTGCCCAGAGATACTACAGGAAAATCTATGCACCAGTCATCAGGGGCATCTTTCTTGAGATGAGGCATTTTCACAGCCCTGGATTCATGACACCCAGTGAAAGGCCAAGCCTCACTGAGTGTTGTAAAGAATCATCCCTTAGAATTGTTTAGCAGCATTGACCCAGTGACATAGGAAACTTACAGTGGATAGTAAAGAGCATCTGATCTGATTCACAAGCTCATTGGGTAGATGAGACCCAGACAGAATTACAAGTCAGTATATAATACAATCCCCACCTGCAGGTCATGGCGGTACCTGAGCTCTTCAGGCAATAAAAGCCACATTAATGTGAGCTGGAGCCATCAGGAATAGGTTCAGAGAAAAGGTGGGTGGAGTGGGAGCTGAAACACGGAGAGGACGGGATGGGATGTGGACAACGAGAAGGGAGACAAAGCAAAATCCCTGAAGGAGCCAAGGGATGAGCTAGGACGAGCCCCTTAAGCTTTAAAGATGCTTTGATGTTTACCTCCCCAAATTCTTAGTCACTGAAAAAATCCTCCTGCAGCACCACCCGGGACATCCAGCTTTATAACTGGATGCGATCATGACAAGAACAAGAATTGAAGGACTGCACAACACACACAAATTCTCTGTGCCGACTCTCCTGGTAGCAACGCCTCTCCAAGTGGCCAGCATCCTAAATCTTAAGATGGCAGGCCTGTGACTTAAAAGAGCACCCTACCCCCGTGACCTTGTATTTCAGCAAAAATATCATCCCCACCCAGGGTGTCGGTTTTGCCCTGCAGGACAGAAGCAATCAGCCTCCATCCGCCACATCCATATTCATGGGGAATTATTTATGCTCTGACCTGTAGCCCTGTGTGGGATGTCAGACTGGGAGCTGGGGCTGATGGTCCCCAGAAGTGTACTTCAGGAATTAGCCTACAGCCATCTGCCTCTCCAGTAACTCAGGCCCTGGGAGGAATGCACAGCTGTTGTCATTGCTGTCCCGGAGAAGCATGAAATAGGGCAAGGAGGAAGGGAGGCAGCATCTTTCAGAGTCAAAGCTGCTCCTGAGAGTGTTTGAAGGTTATTAGCGTGGCTGTCATCAGGCTATTAGCCAAATGCAGGTGGAGAATGGAGTGGCTTTGAAATTGCTTTTCAGAGAAAGCAGAGCCTGTGTTGGTATAATCTATGCATATGATCCCTTTTAAGTAGCTCATCAGCTCCCTCCATGACCAAGATAGGACTTCAGCTAACCACAGTCAATTCTATCAATTTCTCTGTCCTTCTCCTCCTGACCCGTGTGAGAAGCTATAGGCCACAATCCCCCTTCTCAGATTCGAAGTCAGAGTCCAGAGGCCCGATATGGCCAGTTGGCTCAGAAACACTACTCTTCAGTCCACAGGCGGGTCTCCTTGTGCTGCTTCCCAGGCTGTGTAGTATCCAGTGCCCAATGCTTACTGCAGCCATTTTGTGTCCTTCAGGCTTTCCAAGGGGACACCACAGCAGTCTTGTTTGGGAGTGCAGCTTCTGAAAATGGAAGGGGTCCTCAGAGTCTCCAGGAAATGAAACCTCCTGCCCAATCCATCCATTTTCCCAAAGCTGAGATTTAGCCTCATTCTCCCCCTTCACCCCCCTCCCTCCAAAGCCAATCAGTCGCAAATTCTGTTCTTGTCTTTCATGCTAACCTCTTCCTCTTTCCCTGCTGCCACTCAAGTTGCCCCTGGTTCCCACCACCACAACCCAGCAGGGCTTACTGCATGCCCCAGCCCCTCTCCAAACTGTTTTCCGCATCGTAGCTGAGCCTGTCTTCCAGAAATTTCAGGTTTGATCCCATAATCACCCTGACCAATTCTTCCACCGCTCTTGTCCTCCAGATGGTGTCCAAAGCCCTCCTGTGATCCTTTTCACCCCTACAAATCTATGTGGCAGACATACAGAAACCACTCACAGTGTCCCAGTAATTCTCCCTCTTACCAGCAACTTTTGAGTATGCTGCCCTCTTTGCCTTCAAAACTTTCTTTTATCCTCCCTACCAAAGGAAGCTTCTTTCTTGAGGAACTTTCTTTGATCCCTCTTTTCCCCAAGCTTGGGGTAAGTGTCCCCTCTTATAAGGTATGTTAGCCTATCTCCCCTGCCTGTCTGTCAGCTCCTCCAGGACAAGCCTGTTGTAGTCACTTTTGTATCCCCATGCCTATTACAGTGTATGACAAAGATCAAAAAGCATTAAATGATCGAATTTATGAATGAACAAATAAAATAATGAAGAAAGTTATAAATCAATTGCTTAATAGCTTGGGGTGAGCATTTACGGGGACTAAAATGGCAAAATCACACATGCAAAACAGATGGCAGAACTCTATGTGAAAATCACACATATGAGATTAAGAATTGTTTTGAAATGGAGTATCTTCAGGCTAGAGTTTTGTAGCCCCATCCTGTCAAATGTGTGACTCTTGTTTCTGTGAATCTTATCACTAATCCAAAGAGCGATGTTGGATAGTAAGCATGTAGCATGACCTGGGTAAGTATGGAGTGAATGGCTTGACTATACAGCACACTGAGCAGTTCTCACCCTATGTAGGTCTCCTGCTATGGTGTAATAGTGAATTTTGGGTCTCAACTTGGCTAGATTAAGGAAAACCCAAATAGCTCATAAAGCATTATTCCTAGGTGATTTGCTGGGATGTTTTCTAAAGAGATTGGCATTTGAATCAGTGGCTCAGTAAAGAAAATCCAACTACCCTCATTCAGTGTGGACAGGCACCATCCAATCAGCTGAAGCCTAGATAGGAGAAAAAAGGGAGAGGAAAGGCACATGCATTCTTTCCCCTACAGTGGGAATACTCCACTTCTCATGCCATGGATACCAAAACCCAGGTTCTCTGGCCTTTGGACCCTGGGACTTGCACCAGTGCCCCCTAAGTTTCCCAGACCTTAGTCTGGGTAGTGGTAGTCCCACTACCAGCTTCTCTGGTTCTCCAGATAATAGACAGCATGCCAAAGACTTCTCAGTTTCCATAATGGTGTAGACCAGTTCCCCTAATAAATCCTCCTTCATGCACCTATCTATCTATCTACCTATCATCTATCGTCAATCACTGGATAGATCCAACTGGTTCTGTTTCTTGGGAAAACCTTGCTTAGTACACATATGAATGTTGTTGTTCCAAAAATGAACTCTTTGATACTTTTGTCCACTGTCTTCAGAATGGGTCAATGAGAGTGATGCAAGAATCTAATCTCCTGAGCTGACATTTGCTGGTATCATGAAGAGGTGAAAAGTGGCCAATTAAATTACAATCTGACTCACAAAGTGGAAACTGTTCTTCCTGGCTTAGCCTTCTTCTTGGGCTAGGTCTTCTGCCAATCCTCCCCAACATCCCTAGGCCTCCCCAGGTCTTTTTCACAAGCTGGCAGATGTGTTCAATGTAATGCTGGCAAAATGTCACACAGGTGGCCACCCATATGGTGCCAGTTTTGGATCTGACTCCTAGAGAAAATTTTGGAAGCCCATTCAGCCATGAAGGACACCTGCCAACTTCTTGTACACAGTCCAGAATGGACTATTCATGGGGACACAGGTGGGAAGCAGGTGTTTCACATAAATGGACTACCCTCTGCTAATCACCACCAATCAAGCCAGTGGTGCAGGAGAAAACAAAATGGAATGAATCATCATCCAAAAGGTAAAACGTGCTGGTGGTCATGGAAGCAGGGGATGCATCTAGATTCTCATAGCATAAGCAGTCATATTTCAGATAGGCTTTGCTTCAGAACATGCTAGAAATTCAGACAAAGGATATGGGGAATTCATACTTGATGCAGCATTTAAAGATGTTCGGCCTAATAAATTCACTATAATAATGGTCAAAAACAGCCAAAGAACAGATTAACTCAGCCAGTCATTGTATATTTATTGAACTGCTAACTCCTCTATCCTCTTGTTTTCCCACTCCCAACCCTGAACTCTGCTTAGGGTTGCATGATTTTTTGCATGATTTAGTGTGCCTTGATCCTTTGGACATGTGACTTTTTGGTCAAAATGGTCTCAACCTCTATCCTTTTTGACTTTTAGGCCTCAGAGCAAAGCTTGTTGTATCCTGAAACAATATACCCAACCCATCTCAGCTTACTCTGTTCCAGGACATCTTGGTCTCCACTTGCTTCTAATGGTCTGTTCCCTTGTCTATCTTCCTAATGAGACAGCAAGATTCTTGAGAACAGAGGCTATATGATGGGCTAGGCCCTGTAAGATAATTATTTGAGGATACAAAAAAGAATAAGGAGTAGTCTTTATTCTCAAAGAAGGCAGACACCAGCAAGAGATGGCAGAACCCAGTCAGGTGTGTAGTGGAAAGTTCTAGAACTTGGAGAATCCCTGGCTAGAGCAGTGGCTACACCAGAAAGTGAAGGCCATGTTTGTGACTTCAGGTCCAACTGTCTCTGGAGATTACTAAGAATACAGTATTGGCCACAGGAACACATTGGAGTGCCACTTTAAGACAGTAGCTGGGACCCCCATAATTTGGGGGGAATTCCCTTCTGTTAGCCCTTGAGAGAAACTCTTTTGGGAGTTCTCAGAAATACTTGGAAAGATCTTGTTTTCAAATCTTTGTATGGGATTACTTTAGGGACTCCCATAAATATTGTAAACATGTTCCTCATTTATGGTCGCATGTGGTACATGTACAGGGGATTCCTTGAAAGGCCTGGGAGGGACTATCGTTCCTGAGCTCATGAGAGAAACCTCGGGGACTTCTATGTATGAAGACTTAACTGTGAGATTATGTGAGGCACTCTTGGGCTCAAAATATTTAGAGGACCATTTGCAGGAGTTAGACATCTGCATGATCAGTATAAGGCAAGATGCTGTGTAACTCAAGGATTATAATTCTTGAGAACATCTTTTATCCACAGACCTGAGGGAATTTGGCTTTAGTTTTTGTTTTTGTCTTCCTTTGTTTTGGTTAGGTTTGTTTTTGAGTATGCTTGTTTTGTTTTTTGTTTTTTGTTTTCTGGTTTTTTGGGTTTGTTCTTTTTTGTTGTTTTTTTGCTTTGCTTTTTCTTTTTGCAGCATAGTTTTGTTATGGTTTATACCTAGACGCCCCCTCCCTCTGTGCTCATAGTGAGGCTTTGGGGAGGTGATTGGAAAATGGCATTTATAGCTAAATGTGATTTCAGAGGTGAAGGCTGGTTGGAGGAGGTAGGTTACTGGGGGTGTGGCCTGAAAGGGTGTATCCCCTTCCCTCCACAGCAAATAAAACAGAATTGAACCCAGACCTTTGTGTGTGCTGTGCAAGCACCCTACCACTGAGCTATACCCCCAGCCCAAGTCTGACGGCATTTGTGCACTCATTTTGATTGCTGATAACCATACCTCTCTCTCCTCCTGAGTGACAAACTTATTATTTGGGTCTGACAATTCTTTTGTTGAGGTTGCTATCAAAACTTGCTAACCTAGAAACCATTTTGGTTGTGTCTAGTGATCTTGTATTATCACTGTTATGCTCCATTAGACAACAAAGTTATAATTTAACTGTCAGAAGCCCAGATTCTCCTAAAATAGGAGAATTCCAAGTTCAAATCCTGCCTGAGCAATTTAACAAGCGCCTATAGGAAAATGAAATATCTTTAAAATGGCTGGGGATGTAGCTCAGTGCTAGAGAGCTGCTGGGTTTGATACCTGATACTAAAAAGGGGAGGACAAGCTTCTGTTTCTAGTTTTTGGGGACCCCTTCCTTTCTCTCACTTTCGATTTATACAAAGAAATGGGAACACTCCCAAAATATCTGGTGTGGGGGAAACAAGGAGTGTTGGAGGTACATGGACAGACAGTAGTATCAGGGGCCCTCGGTACTCTTGCACGTTGTCTCTCTCAGCAGCAACCAGCACGTTTCTCTACCCCGAATCCAATTCCAAATACTTCCACCTGGTACAACTTCCTAGTAAGCTGGGAGGCATGTCTCAGAAATCCATTTGAGAAAACGACATGAATAAACAATTTATAGAAGAAGAAAAATAAATGACTACTAAACACTTGGAAGGATGTCCAACTGCACTAATAATTTACAAAACGTAGTTTAAAAACAACTACCATTTCCATGCATTTAAAAATACTAAGGAAATCCACAGCTGGACATTGTACTATTAAGGGAAGTTTTCACCTGCTGCTGTTGGCACTTTCAATTGACATAAACTTCTTGGAAGCACCTGGCAGCGGATATCAAAAGTCTCAGAATGTTTTGCTCTTTGACCTTGTTCTTTTGCTTCTAGGACTGCATTCTAAACAACAAACCAGATTTCTATGAGAGGATTTGCATTTAACAATTATTAAAATAATAAAAAATGGAACTGGAAACATTAATATCCAACAGAAAGATAGCTATTAAAATAAATAAATGGTACATACATATGATAGGATATTAATAAGTATTAAATATGTTTTCAAAGTTAGTGCATGAAGAACTGCTCACAGTGCAGTATTAAGTGGGGAGCACTTGATTCAAAAACACACAAAGGGATTATGTAACAAAAGACTTCACTCCAAATTATAAAATAATCTCACAACTGAATAAGAAGATAACAATTAAAAAGTGGGCAAAGGATCTGTATAGATACCTCAAAAAATATGTACATGGGCAATAACTACATGGAAAGATATGTCATCCTCATATGGATTATGAGTGTGTGATAAATAAATTAATTCATTGATTGACTTAACATTCTGGGCATGGATAATGGGGAGACCTACCCTGAATGTGAATGGCAGCACAAATGGGCTTGTAGTCTGAATGGAATAAAAGGAAAAGGGAGGTATTATGGTCTGTATCTAGATGTTCCCCCAAAGCTTCATATAGTCATAGGGTTTTTCCTTTGGACGTGCTGAATCTAGAGTGTGTGATTGATTCTTAGCGCAATGCTGGGATTAAGGCTGCGTAATTGCTGGGTTTTTCCACTGATTGGATTGATAGCACCCTAATCGCAGTAGACTGGATACAATATAAGAGGCAGAAAGAGGCTTGTCTTGCTTTCTCTCTCTCTCTCTCATTGCTTTGCTGTCTTTCACCACCCTGAATGGTTGCCCCTCTGCCATGTGCCACCCTGCCTTGAATCCAGCTGATTATGGATTGAAACTTCTACAAACTGTAAACTAAAAATAAACCTTTCCTCTTTTAACTTTGGATGTTGGGCATGTTGTCTCAGCAATGTGAGAAAATAAGACAAGAGGCTTGCTCCTGGCTGCCTCCTGCCTGCCTCACCATTGACTGTTTCTCCTCCACCATACTTCCCTGCCTTGGAGCCAGTCAACTATGGACTGAAGCCTCTACAAACTGTGAGCCAAAATAAATCCTTCCTCCCTTAACTTGTGGGTGTTGGGTATTTTGCCCCAACAATGACTAGACAAATAATCATCACAAAAAATGCAAATTGAACCAGTAAGACACCATTACACACTCAGTAGACTATCTGAAATGAAAAAGATGAGCCATCCCAAGTATTGCAATGATGTGGAGCAACTGGAAGTCTCATTTATTGCAGATGGGAGTTTAAAATAGTTCAATAATTCCTGGGAACACTTTGGCAGATTGTCACAAAGTTAAATACACTCCTACCACAAAACTCATTCATTCCACTCCTAAGTATTTAACTAAGAGAAATAAAAATACAGTTCCACAAAACATACTTGAATTTGTAGAGTCTTCATAGCTCTATTTATAATAACCCCAAAACTGCCAACAACCCAAATGATAACCAACAGGTGAATGAATAAACAAATTACAAACACAGCCTACATATAATGGATTCATTAGTCAGCAATAAATTGAACAATGGAACAATGAAGAAGAATCTCAAAAACATTACACTGAGCAGAAGCCATACACAAAAGTGTGCAGCCTATATGTTCCACTTATATAAAATCCTAGAACAAAAATATTTATTACATGGAGCTAAATAAGAAGGGGATGCAAGGATTGAGTGGGAGGGGGCTATGAAGGAAATTTGGGCGATGATAAAACAGTTATCTTGACTATAATGCATTTTTTAAAATCTCCTGAACTAGCCAGGTGTGGTGGCACATGTCTGTAATCCCAGCACTCTGGGAGGCTGAAACCAGAGACTGGAAGTCTAAGCCAAGTCTGGGTAGGTCAGTGATTTAGCAAGAGCCTACCTCAAAATAAAAAAGAAAGAAAGAGGAAGGAAAAAAGAAAGAAAGAAAGAAAGAAAGAAAGAAGAAAGAAAGAAAGAAAGAAAGAAAGAAAGAAAGAAAGAAAGAAAGAAAGAAAGAAAAAGAAAGAAGAAAGAAAGAAAAGTGCTGGGGATGTAGCTCAGTGCAAAGGCTCTGGGTTCAATCCCTAAAACAAAAATAAAAGCACAAAAAACAACCTTCTGTGAACCACACAATTAAGAGGGTTGCATTTATTGCAATAAATTATATAATGTTTATAGGTATGAACTGTTGGCGTATCAGTGGTATGCATTTCTAAGATGCCACTAAATAATAGTTAAGAAAATATATGGGGACATCATTGTCAAAAGATGTGGAAAATTAGGAAATCTGGTGCAGAAATGATAAGTGGCCCAGCAAGGTACATGTTCTCTCAACCTATAGCACATTCAGTGGTCATTTGGGTATAAGAGGAAGGCAGGAATCAAAATTGCAACGTGTGGATAAAGGAAGGCTTAAGGCATGGAAATGGGGTGGCAGATCTCTTTGAATAGCCATAGGTGAAAACAACTTTTCTAAGGCCCCTTATGCTGCAAAACTGTCAAAGAAATAGTACAAGAAAAATTTTCAAGAACAAAAGAACATGAATCTAGAATAAAAGGACCCATATGACCAGCTTAATGACTGAAAACTTGGCACTCATTGTAAAATTTCAGAATTCCAAGGATGAATGGTTAACCCTAACCCTAAAAGCTTCCAGCAAGAGAAAAACAAGTCATCTACATGGAAATCAGAATGAGGCTGACCTCCAGCTTCTCATAAACAATGAAGGTGATGATGATTTCAATGCACTGAGAGTAAATTACCCTGCGCTGAGAATTATACTGAAGAAAAGTAACAATCAAGTGCTGTAGCAGAATATGCAAAGACTCAACAAATTTACCAAGCTTTTGGAAGTTACTTGATGTGTTGCAGTGAAACAGAAACATGGAACAAACAAAAAACAAAATCTATGAAAGGAGGATCTAAAAGAAGAGTGAGAGCAAGTCTTAGCAGGTACTTTATTACAAGCCCAGGGCAAGAAGTCTAAATTAGAGCTGACAAAGGGCTTTTGTTGGGTTTGTTTAAATGTCCCCGAAAGCCTCATGTAGACATGGAGGTGGCTCAATCTTGCGTTTGTGATTGGTTCATTGTCTAGCACTGGGATTGGCGGTGTGAGTGCTGCACCTCCGCCCAGGGGCCAGTAACTGGCATAAAATATAAGCAAAGGAAGAAGACAAAGTTTTCCCCTTTTGCTCTGGTCACTTGTGGCTGCCATGAATGGTTGCTTCTTAGCCATGCCGCCCTGCCTTGAAGCCTGCTGAGTATGCCCTGAAACCTCCAAAAACTGTAAACTAAATAAACCTTTCCTTCTCTAGTTTTGAGGGCTGGGCATTGTGTCCAGCAATGAGAGAAAAGTAACCAAGATAGCC
>PVJX010045451.1:0-12724 GCA_004027295.1 Dolichotis patagonum | reverse complement strand
GATAGGAAGACACTGCCTTTAAAAAACAAAACAAAGCAAAAAACGGAAGCAGGCATGGTAATGCACACCTGTAATCCCAGTACTCAGGAGGCTGAGGCAGGAGGATTGCTGCAAGTTAGAGGCCAGTTTGGGCTACAAAGTGAACTCAAGGTCAGCCAGAACTGCATATGAAACCCTGTCCAAAAAAAAAAAAAAAAAAGCCAGGAGTAGTGGTACACTCTGGAATGATGAGGCAGGAGGGTTTCAAGTTGAAGCCCTATCTGGGGAATTTAGTGACTTAGCGAGATTAAAAATTTTAATCAAAATTAAAAATAATAAAAGGGCTGGGGATGTAGCTCAGTACAAGGGTCCTGGTTCAATCCTCAGTATGAAAAAGCACAAAAGAAAAACCCCATTACAGCAGTGCATTTAGTATGCAGTCTGAGAACCGCACCCTTTGGGGTTGTGGGTGTGGGCGTGTAGGAGATGCAGAGGAGCCCCAGGACCGGCCCCACTTCCCCCCGGCACCCTCCCCACTCTGTGTCCTTCTCTGTGCCCGCTCCCCGTCCCTAATGGCTGAATTCCTCCGCCACGAGCTCCCTTTCGGCTCCCCAGGAGTGACCCGAGTGCCTCGCTTGCCACGGGGCCTCGCACCCGGCACCGGCACAGACTGTGTGCACTGACTGAAGATGGATTCTGACTTAATGAGGCAGACGGGTGAATACTGGGTGAGGCGCAGTCTCTGGAAAACTCCACAGTACAGAGCAGTCAGGGAAAGGAACTGTTTTTGGCGGCTTTGGGATCCAACCCAGGGCCTTCGTGCTAAGCCACATCCTTGGCCCTTTGGCCCTTTTGTAGTCCTTGTTTTGAGACTGTGTCTTGCTAAGTCACTAAGTTACCCACACTGAGCTCAAACTTGTGATCCCCCTGCCTCAGCCTCCCATAGTGCTGGGCTTACAGGTGCGCCCCACCACACCCAGACTACTCAGGGACATTTTCAAAGGAGGAAGTGGGCCGGGATTGAGTCTGAAACAATGGACCAGCTCTGAAGGAAGGGGGAAGAAGTGTCAGGGAGGGCAGTTTCCAGGAACCTGTCCCCGATTGACCCCGGCTGCTCTGAGGCCACCACTGTCTGCTCCCGGGTCTGGTGCCCTCGGCTGGGCTGCCCTCCCCAGACCCGCCCTCTGATGTGGGCTCCTCCGGCCAGTAATCAGGGCTTGCTGCGCTGTCCTTTACTGCTCCATTATCAGGGCCATCACAGCCCCATTGTCTGTCTCCTAATGAAGGCCCAGTGCATCCATGCTGTCACTACACCCAGCTCTAGTAAGCGCTCGCTAAATATTTGCTGGATGAAGACACAGCCTAGAAACTGCTTGCCACACTCTGGGATGGCTCTTCAGATACTTAGTCTCCGCTCCAGAGCTGGAAACATTTGAAAACTGAGTACCTGAAGACTCAGGGACCAGCTTTCTTGTCCCTGATACCCATAGCAGAAGGAGGAGGAGGAGGAGGGGTGTGATTTGGCTCACGGCTTCTGAGGGTTCATCCATGGCCAGGGGGCTCCAAGTAGAAACATGGTGGAGGGTGCAGCGGAGCCACGGCGTCTGGGAAGCAGAGCAGGGCAACAGCGGCACCACAGAGGAGGAGCTGGGGACCAGGTGTGGACCGTGGAATCATGCTTTCATAGCCTGTAAGACACCCCGTAAGTGTGCTTTACCAATCCCCCAAGTGGCCCCCGGGCCAATCAATGACCACAGAGCTTAACTGTCAGAAGGGCTCACTCCACATCCTTGCATAATGACTAGTAAGTGGCTCTGTTGGGTTTCACGCAGTGATTCTCTACTCCATGCTTCCGTGCTGGCTACCAGGACCATGGGGCTCAGCTACTGCAAAGCGACGACAAACAAGTTAAAGTGTGGATTTATGGACCATGTGTTCTCTGAGCACCGTGGATGGAGGGTTGACCGTCCAAGTGTGCTAGAGATGTGCCTCAGAGTAGAGGTGACAAACTTGAAGGGGATGTTGAAAGACAAGGCTTGCCCTCTGGACAGATGTGACTGAAGTTGAGAAGTGGGTAACGGAATAGGGACAAATGAAGTTCTAGACAAATGGAACAGCAGACACAAAAGCCATGGTGGTGGTGGGTCTGAGAAAGTGTGCTGGGTTTGGGGCAGAAAGAAGGCATGGGACTGGATTTGGGGCAGGCCAGTCAGAGAACTGTACAAATACCACTCTACAAGGGATACTAAAATTTAAATTTTATATATATATATATATATATATATATATATATATATATATACACATACATACCTCAGTCACTTGTAGCTCCTTCCACACCTTCTGAAACCTGAGTTGCTCCTATCCTTTGAGACAAAACAGTGCCCTTAAATATTAATTTAAAAATTCTCCTGTTGGCAGTTCTAATTTTCTTATGCTATATTCAGTGCATGTAACAAATTCTTTATTTTTAACATGGAGAGGTTTGTAATTCTTATCAATAGAAAACCGGGTTCTTTTCTTTTTTTAATTTTTTATTGGTACATTTTAGATGTGCATATTGATAACATTCATCATAGGGCATTTGTACCCATACGTGATATATTTTGTATCTTACTTTTCTTGTTGCTGAAACAAAATATCTGACATCCAAAGTTAGAAGGAAAGTTTATTTAGCTCAGTTTGTAGAGGTTTCATGGCATAATTGGCTGGCTCCAAGGCAGGCTGGCATGGCACCAGGGCAACAGCTCATGGCAGCAGAAGACAGCAAAAGCAAAGAGAGAGACAGAGACAGAGAGAGAGAGAGCAAGCGAGCGAGCTCCTTCTGTCCTTTGACTGTATGCGGGCTCCCCACCCTAAGGCAGGTGTGGCATTCACACCCTTAATCCCAGCATCACACACTGTAGATTCAGTTACCATTGAAAAAGCCCCATGACTGTATGAGGGCTTGGGGGGACAGCTAGACAAAAGCCATAACATCTTGCTTTTTTTTTTCCATTCCCCTACCCTCTCTTCAACCCCTCCTCTCATTTGTTTCCATTTTTCCCTCTTATTCTTTCTTTCTTGTCCCTTCTTTCCTTTCTCCCTCCCCCTCCCTTGAACCAGGTTCTTTTGGATCCCTTGCTGAACAGATACTTATTTTTGTTTTTTTGAGTCGTGGTCTCAATCCTGGCGTAGTCCAGGCTGTCTCTGCACCATGTGGCTCAGGTGGGCCTCAAAATCACAGTGATCCATAGGCATGGTGATGCATGCCTATAAGTCCAGCACTCGGGAGGCTGAGGCAGGAGGATCACCACAGCATTGAGGCCAGCCTGGGCTACATAGTGAGTTTAAGGCCACTCTGAACTGTATAGCAAGACGCTGTCTCAACCTCCCACAACTGAGAAAAACACACATGCCCTCAAAAATAAACCCAAGGCAATCCTCCTGCCTCAGCCTCCTGAGTGCCAGGCTTACAGGCTTCCAGTCTTAGGGCCACTGTTTCTCCTGAATGTTCTCAAACATCAGGGATGTACGCATTCTATACTGGGTTGTTACACACTCCCTTTGTATTTTGAACAAGCCATTAAGTTTGGACTTCAGAAATAGTTTCTATGACTATGCCCTAAGGTCATCACTGCTATGAGGATCCACTGCCTTTGCATCAAGTCTGTTCTTCTTGGCGGTTGGACCTAAACAACCTTCCTGTGCTTCCATTTCCTCGTAAGAAATAACAGTAACACTAGTTCCTGCTGTACAGGTCCGCGGTGATGAACAGGTAAAACACTGTACTGCAAAGTGCTTAAGAACGCACGGTTAGCACGCATGCGCGCTTCCGGAAGTCTTACCAGGTTTTTCTCCTTACTCTGCACTCTCCGAGACTTCCGGGAGGCCCTGCCCAGGTTTGAGATACTAAGGATTCTTAAGACAGATCCTCCAACCTCAGGTACTTTGGCGACTTCATCTTAGAACTATGGTTGCTAAAACCCTCCCGCTGGGGCTTTCTTCCCCGCGCCAGATTTCTCCTGGCATAGCCGTCTTGCCCCTGAAGGTTGAGCTGAGCTGCAACGCAGACCGGACGCCGATGTTGCCTAGCGACACGTTCTTTCCCAGGATGCCTAGGGTGGTGTGTTTTTTCCTTAGCCAATCAGAGACGCCGGGCGGCTTCGCCCGCAGCCAATAGGTCGCCAGCGCAAGGCCCGCGGCGGTTGAACGCGGCTGAGGCCCGCGGTGGGGCGGTGCGACGCGGGGCTGCAGAGTGAGGTTGGCGGTGGCTCTGCGGGGGCAGCGCGGGTGCGGCCGGCCCAGCCATGCCATCCCGAGTGGAGGACTATGAGGTGCTGTACACCATCGGCACGGGCTCGTACGGCCGCTGCCAGAAGATCCGGAGGAAGAGCGACGGCAAGGTGAGCGCAGGCCCCTCCCCTGTCCCCGCCCCACCGAAGCGGCCTCAGCTGGGATGAGTGCGCTGGGCCCGCGAGGGGACAGCTAGGCCTGCGGCGTGGATGTACAAAGGCTCTGGCATCTCCCCTCGGCCGGCATCCGTCATGTGTTTATTTCACTCCCCTTTCCTCCACCTCTCCTGCGTTTATCGCTTAGGCGACAGATGGTGACAGCAAGCAGGCGCCTGAGCTATTATTAGAAAACGCCGAGGGGCTCTGCGGCGGGGGAGGGGCGGGACCACCGCAGCCCGATCGGTGGATTCTGTTCCCCGGCGTGCGGGATGGCCCCGCACGGACGACCCAGTGGAGAGGGAGCTGCTTGCTGGCTGCCGACCTGGGTCTTACCTGAGCGCGCGCATCCGGGACAGCGCGGCCACCAGGGTGGCCTGGGACTTTGACAGTCTCTCCCTGGGCATGACCAAACTGTCCTTTTGCAGTTTTGCAGTGGGGGCTGAGGGAGACCTGCTGCGCTGGCCCCTGCCCCCTCAGCAACCTTCACTGCTTAAAAATGAATGGAAGAGTGCGGCCGTGAACTCGGGGCTCTTTGCGCTTACTGAACTAAGTCACCGGGATCGTGACCCCGCGTAGTAGGGTGTATTTAAAAGGGAGGTAGCCGGGCGTGGTGGCGCACACTTGGAATCCCAGTACTCGGAGGCGAAGTGAGTTCAGTCAAAGCCAGCCTGAACTGCATAGTGAGACTGTCTCAGAAAGACCAAAAAAATAAAAAAACCAAAACAAATAAATAAATGGGAGGTAATTCTACAGACTTCGAGACTTTCTGTTTGTGATCGTCTCCAGTTTATTAATACCTCGGAAGCATTCTTATTTCAGATACTAGTTTGGAAAGAACTGGACTATGGCTCCATGACCGAGGCCGAGAAACAGATGCTCGTTTCTGAAGTGAATCTGCTCCGTGAACTGAAGCATCCAAACATCGTCCGTTACTATGATCGAATTATCGACCGAACCAACACAACCCTGTACATTGTGATGGAATATTGTGAAGGCGGAGACCTGGCTAGTGTAATTACCAAGGGAACCAGGGAAAGGTAAAGGCAATTTTAATTAATTAATTAATTAATTAATATATATTTATTTTTTGAGACAAGGTCTCCCTGTGTAGTTTAGGCTGATCTTAAACTCACTGTATAGGCTGGGCTGGTCTCAAACTGGCAGCGATCCTCCTGCCTCAGCCTCTGGGTGCTGGGATTACAGGCGTGCCGGCAGTCTTCAGAATGTAAGCTGAAAATGGCTCTCCTGTTGTTCCTGTTGTGTGCCCAGATCAGGGATGAGTTCTTAGTGATATGAAAGTGTGTGCCTGTATTTGTTCAGTGGGTCAGTAGCGATTAGAAAATCACCAGCAAATCAGTACCCATATTTTGTAGCGGAATGATTTATTTCTCTCTCTGGGTACTTCTCAAAGCTAGATAATTCACCTCATCCCATATTCGCAGTGATTTTACTCAGAAGTTTTCATGCTGTGCACTGGTTCTGGTTTCAGACAATACCTAGAGGAAGAGTTTGTTCTTCGAGTGATGACACAGTTGACCCTGGCCCTGAAGGAATGTCACAGGCGAAGTGACGGTGGTCACACGGTGCTGCACCGAGATCTGAAACCAGCCAATGTTTTCTTGGACGGCAAGCAAAACGTCAAGCTCGGAGACTTCGGCTTAGCAAGAATATTAAACCACGACACAAGTTTTGCAAAAACATTCGTTGGCACACCTTACTACATGTCTCCTGTAAGTGTTTCAGGATTTAGGTACTTTACAGCATTTTAATGCTAAGCATGCAGGTGTAAGGAAATCAAATTTTTCTTGGTTTATTGGTTAGTAAATCCAGTAGTCAAGAATCGAGTACTCTTTCATTTTAAGTTTGTATGTTTTCCAAGTGGACCACTGGCCATTAAATCCTTCTCTATCAGCAACTCAGCTCAAGCTTCTATTGAATGGCCGCCGTGTGATAAACTCTGGAATTGCAAAGATAAAATGGGTTTTGTCTGTGTTTCAGTCGCAGCAGCGTTCCCCAAGTCTGCCCTGGTCACACTGACTTCACACTCACTTGGAGTCTTTGTTTCACCGCTTCACAGCTTACCGGGAACGTAGCTTGGGCAGGTGTCGTTTCAATCAGTCGATTTTTAAATTAAATACATTTAATAAAATTATAGTTTATATATTTCCCATTATAAAAATTAATGGAAAAATGTAATTTTTGGTCACTGTATTGAAATAAATGGACTGGTAAGTGGTTCAAATGCAGTCTTGCTGGCTGCGGTGTACATCCCTGGCATGCCAGCACTCTGGTAGGCTGAGGCAGGAGGAGGGCAAATTTGAGCCTAACTTTTGCAATTTAGCAACTTAGTGTATTTATTTATTGATTTTTTGAGACAGAGTCTTGCTGTGTGGTTCAGGCTGCCCTTGAACTTGAGAGATCCTCCTGCCTCTGTCTCCCAGGTGCTTGGATTACAAATGTGTACCCTTCACACCCAACCCACATCAAATCCAGTGAATTTTAGGCTCCACTTTATCCCCTCCTTTGTTTTTTCTTTTACTTTTCTTTTTTTGACCCTGCATTTAGACTCTTTGCTTGGAGATTGGACTCAGAGCTCACTCGCATTGTGACGTTTTTGCAGTGCTGATTCTCGTGCATGTGCTTTTCCTGAAATGCACCCTCTCTACTTATCCACCACCTTTGTGGCTGGGTATTTGTGTCTGAAATTCCTCCGTGACCCTGCTGTGTGTATCTGGGCGGACTTTCTTCCTCTGTGGTTTTTTCCTTGGCGTGTCGGTCACAGGATGAGATTGCTGAGGTGACAGGGCTGATGGTCTGGCTGTCATCAGGTATCTTCTGGTGGCTTTAAAAAGAAGAATCTATAAGGGTCAGTATCCGTGTGTTTGTATGTGACATCCAGCAGAATATAGACGTGGACACATTTATTATCTCGGTTTTTGTTTCTGTGGTGACCCTTTAGTTTGTGATGGTCTTGTTGAGTGGCTCAGAATGGGCCCAGACTTGGAATCCTCCTGCCTCAGCCTCCATTCCCTGTATGCCGGGATGGCAGGCTTGTGCTGCCTGCCCAGCTTATTTGCTTCTCTAGAACTTCTCAAATCTTTGTAAAGTGTCTTCCCAGATTTGACTGCAGTGTAAAACTTTACAGATCTATGATTTATTTTCGACTAAGATTAGACATGGCCAGAACAATGTCATTTTCTACCGTATCGAATTCCAAATAGAAAGACTTTAGCACAAAGGAAGATTATGTGTACGTGGTTTTTGAAAAATTGGAAACCTGCGTTCTTTGCTTCATTTTTCCTCCTGCTCTAGTAAAGAGATGAGTTCAGTTCTCCTGAGGTATAATTGTCAGGGACTGATGTCGGAGGCAGCCGCTGGGCTCTGAACTGCCGAGCGGACTCCCCAGGGCTCGGTACTGGCCTGGCCCTCTGGAGACTGAGTGCTGTGGTACTGAGTTACTGTGGGGGTGGGGAAAGGCAAACAGCCCAATAAGTACCGAGCATATCAGCGGCTGCCAAGGTTCATACAGTAGACTAAAAAAATGCTTATATAATTTAACTAGCTGTTTCTGTTTGTATCCACTTTATATATAAAATAAAATAACCAGATAGGTATTCTGGTTATTCTGGAGTTTTCTCTTGTCCTTTTAAAATAGTTTTTACGAGCTGGATGTGGTGGCATCCGCCTATAATCCTGGCACTTGGGAGGCAGAGGCAGGAGGCTTGCCGCCAGTTCAAGGCTAGCTACATAGTAAGAGTCTGACACACACACACAAACACACACAAGTTTTTATTTGAATTTAGTTGCAGCTGCTCAGGAGGCTGAGGCAGAAGGATTGCTTGGGCCCAGGCGTTTGAGTTTGAGGTCAGTTTGGGCAACCTAGCACAATAAAATATCTAATCAAATCAAAAGGAGTTTCTAGATTATGAATGCCCCAAGGGTGGAGTGCTCTCACATTCTCACCAGAATTCTCAGTATCTAGGCTGCATTCACCATTTTCATTTGCGAATGAAAATTAGGGGGATGAGTTTATGTGTAAGTATGCTGAAATAAAATTATTGCATTTTTCCTATTGTATTTACGTGTGTGTGTATTTTTTCCCCAGTGGTAGGCATTCACCCCAGGCCCCTTGCACATGCCTGCCTGGCAAATGCACTACCACTGAGTCACATCCTTACCTTTCCATGATAAATTTAAAGATAAAAGTATAAACTACCATCTCTTGTTATTGTGGTGTAAGCAGAATTCGCCTTTTGTGTTTGAGATTTTTGTTATAGGTACAAAATATTTACATTTGTTACGATTTTTTCCCTCTTTCTCTTGAGTAAACATTACTGAGCTTTGAGATTCCATTTTTATCTTAGGTATAAATTTTTTTTTAAAGTTTTATAAGTTTTAAAATAAATCCAGCTCCTACTTTTACTTTTCCCGTGTAGGAGCAAATGAATCGCATGTCCTACAATGAGAAGTCAGACATCTGGTCCCTGGGCTGTCTGCTGTATGAGCTGTGCGCACTGATGTGAGTATGATTGTGAGCGGCAGCCTGGGTCTTTTGCTCACTGCTGATCAAACCAAAGGAGGTCATTTGTTTTTGGTGAAAAGGACAATGAAGCCGGTCATGGTGGTGCACACCTGTCATCCCAGCACTTGGGAGGCTGAGGCAGGAGGATCGCCACAAGTCTGAGGCCAACCTGGGCTACACAGTGAGTCCCAGGCTAGCCTGAGATGTGTAATGAGACCCTGCCTCCCAAAACAAAAGCCAGTAAAAAGCAAAAATGGTTTTTTTTTTTTTTTTTTGGTACCAGGGATTGAACTCACAACCTTGTGCTTGCCAAACAAGCGCTTAGGCCACTGAGCTAAATCCCCAGCCCCGCAAAAATGTTTTTATTCAAAACTAGCTCTGAGGCCATGGAAGGGCATCATCTGCCTCTGATCACATCTCACTGTCTTTCACAGTAAGAGACAAGGGGTGGGGATACAGTGAGGCCCACGCAGCCCCAGGCTTGTCTCTGCTGCACCTCGACTCAGAGGAGCAGAGTCTGAAAGAGGGCTGGGGGCCTAGCTCAGCGGCATGGTGTCTGCCTGGCAAGCACAAGGTCCTTAGTTCGATTCCCGTGCCAGAAAACCACCCCCAAAAACCATAGATCAAAGTCTGAAAGAATCCAGAAACTTAAACTGAGGTAGACGGACAGGCTGGAAAAACAAACTATTTACGGTTGAGCTCACAGCCCGCAAGGCCGGGCCTGACCTGACAAGTGGAGCTGTCTGGACAGGTCAGCTGCGCCCCGTTACAGGGCTGCTGAGGCCAAGGGACAGTGCAGAGGTCACATGGGGACAGTGAAGCCACCAGAAGGACCGGCCCGGAGCAGGAAGGAGCCCTGCCTCCTCCCCTTTGCCCTCCCACCTGGGTCCCCTCCCCGGCCTGGGAGGAAACAGTGGCTGGAGGTTCTGTTCGTGGTCACAGTGACAGCCACCGGCTGGGAGCTGGGCAGGCCTAGCACTGAGCCCAGCCTGGCAGCGGGGCCAGGAAACCATGAAACGGAGCTATAGAACATTCCAGAAGGGGAGCACGAACCGAAATTAGGACTTCGGAAATTAGGCTCCGTTCCTGTTGTGTATTTTCATTTTCACATTTTAAAACTTTCTCTCTCCCTGTCCTTCATCCCAGGCCTCCGTTTACAGCTTTCAACCAAAAAGAGCTGGCTGGGAAGATCAGAGAAGGCAAATTCCGGCGGATCCCTTACCGCTTCTCTGATGAGCTGAACGAGCTCATCGCGCGGATGCTGAACCTGAAGGTAACGGGAGAGCGGCTGCCGCCTCTTGTCACTGTGCGGTGCACGCCCAGTGTTCCCTCCCGGAGAGCGGCGGAGGCGGAGGAAACACTGCCTTGATTTCCTTACTGAGAGTGTCCTGTTAACCCGGTGCAGAGCCGCGTCCTGGCCGGCCCCACCCCTGGACCTTGTTTATGTCCCCACCACCCCGTGCTGACCTCACAGATGGCTGCAGCCAGGGACCCAAATCTCCCTTCCCTTGTCGTCACCTGCCTTGGGTGGGAGGTGGCGAGGGAGGGGCCGAAAAGCAGACGTTACTACCGGCCTCTGGCTCCAGTCGGAGACCAGAGAGGGGAAGATCAGCGGCCCACACTTTGTGATCCCAGCATTCTGGAAGCTGAGGCAGGAGGGTCACAAGTTTGAACTCAGCTTGGGCCACTAAGAGAGACCCTGTGTCAAAGTGCAGAAAGGGCTGGGGAGCGGCCCTGGGAACGTGCCTTCCCAGGCGTTTCCCCTCCGTGTGGAGGAGCCCTTCCCTGTGTCGTGGGAACCCTGCCCTCTGGGGTGACGTTTTCTGTTCTGCACCATCTCCCAGGACTATCATCGGCCTTCCGTCGAGGAGATTCTCGAGAACCCTTTGATAGCAGATTTGGTCGCCGAGGAGCAGAGGGGACAGCTCGAGCGCCGAGGGCGTAAAGTCACAGGCGCAGAGGAGCCGGAGAAGCCCGGGGACGCCAGCCCTGTGCTGAGCGAACTGCGGCTGAAGGAGCTGCAGCTGCAGGAGCGAGAGCGGGCCCTGAAGGCGCGGGAGGACAGGCTGGAGCGTGAGTCCAGGAGCAGAGCGGGTGTAGCCGTGCGGGCAGAGTCGCTGGTGTGTGTGGGTCCTTCTTAGAGCCTTCTTTAGTTTTGGTTTTTTGAGGCAAGGTCTCACCGTGTAGCCCAGGCTGGCCCCGAACTCCCAGAAATCCTCCTGCCTCAGCCTCCTGAATGCTGGGATATAGGAGTGCGCCGCTGTGCTTAGCCTCGAGTCTTCACTTGCCAACCAGAACCTTGGAGATGAGCTTGCCGGCCACATCATGTTAGACTTCTCTCTGGAATCAGCAGTCAGCCAGAAGATATTTGGCGTGAAGTGTGTTGACCCCAACACAGTGGCCCTTACTCTATCTATCGCACAGCAGCTTGTTCCTTTTCCGTCCTGGATGTACTGTGCCTCCAGTGTACCGGAGGGCGGTGAAATGTGCCGCCTTCCATGGAAGCCAGGACTTCACCTCCCAGAAGGCTGCAGCTGAGTGCTGGGTCCGAGAAGGGGTCATGCAGGGTGTGTGCCAGGAGAGCGGCGGAGGGGGGTCCGGGGTTGTGTGTGACGCTTGCTTGGAGCTGAACCTTGCTGTGGTGCTGGCTTTTCATATCGAGAGACCAGAGGGGCTGTGTGTCTCCACACTTACAACTCCTGATTTCTGCTTCTGTGGCCTGATGCCCAATGTGGACTTACACTGTTTTTCTAGAAAGCAAAAAACAGTAAATTTTGTGTATCTACATGTGTTTGTAAAGCACCCAGTGTATTCTTTGATATTTTGGTGGTTGATAAGGAAACACTGTAGCAGGGTGTGGCGCTGCAGGCCTGTAATCCCAGCACTCAAGAGGCTGAGGCAGGAGGATCACCACAAAGTCAAGGCCAGCCTGCACTACACAGTGAGATCCTCTATAAATAAATAATATGCCCCAGCAGTCAGGTTGAGCAGGTGACCACAGAAGTCCCCCTTTCGTGGGATGTCAGCATGACAGGACAGGAAGGTGATAAGGTCATGGGGACACACACCACCTGTTCATTGTTTTCTTTCTCTGGTCGTCTTTAGAGAAGGAGCGAGAGCTGTGTCTGCGGGAGAGGCTGGCGGAGGACAAGCTGGCCCGTGCTGAGGGGCTGCTGAGGGAGCAGAGGCTGCTGTCCCTGGCCAGCACTCCAGGTACGGGGTCAGCGCGCTTCCAGGGGCTGTGCTCCAGGTCTGTGTGAAAGTGACATCTGTGTGGCACTTTCCTTGGAGACAGGGTCGCACTCTAGCCTTGAACTCCCGGCAATCCTCCCGCCTCAGCCTCCTGAGTGTGGCCTGATGGGCATTTACCACCACGCACAATTTCTGCATTATAATAACTCATTTCACCCTTGAGAATCCATACTACCATTCATAAAGAAAAACAGACTCAAATCCCTATCAGGATGATAAATAAAGGGATCTTGCAGTGAACTGTGGCCAGTGATTAAAATGAGCCACAGGAATCCCAACTCCCTGGGCTGCAAGCAGTCCTGTGGGAGGACTGAGTTCGGCAGGTACTGAGCGCCTCAGAGCTGCAGGGTGGCACAGGAGCAGGCAGCATGAGCTCCGTGTTGGAGCTGCCCCTCCCCACCAGGGCGAAGCCTTGGGTCTCCTGGGGTTCCCCGTGTGTCTGCCTGGTGAGACCTTTCCCTGCCACGGGATGGGGTGCCTCGAAGGCTGTCCCAGCGCCCCTCGGTGGGCAGCTCTGGGTCACACGTCTTGGGGATTC
>PVJX010045450.1:0-12712 GCA_004027295.1 Dolichotis patagonum | reverse complement strand
GTTCTTGAAGTGGACCCATTCCAGGCATGGGTCAACTCCCTCTGCCTCCTCTTCCACCTCTCTGTCAGTGATAAAATCTAATTTTCAGTTTCATTGCATTATGGCCAGATAATATACATGGGATAATTTCAATTCCTTTGCATTTACTTAAGCATTTTCTATGGGCTAGTATATCGTCTATTTTAGAGACTGTCCTATGTGCAGCTGAGAAGAGTGTATATTCTGATGTTGGGTGGGACACTGTAAGTATCTACTAAATCCATTTGGTCACAAGTTTGCTTTAATTCTCTTATTTCTTTGCTGACTTTTTGTCTAGTTGAGCTATCTCTTTGTGACAATGGGGTTTTAAGGTCCCCTATTACAATTGTGTTATTATTTGATTTTTCATGTCTAGTAATATTTGTCTTATATAGTTGGGTGCTCCCATATTTGTTGCATGGATATTTATGATTATTATCACTTCCTCTTAAATTTTCCCCCTAATTAGTAAATAGTGATCTTCTTCATCTCTTTTGATCATTTTTGCTTTAAAGTTCACAGTGTCTATAACCAGAATAGCTACTCCTGTTTTTTTCTGGGTTCCAGTTGCATGGAGTATTGTTTTCCATTCTTGAGTTTCAGTCTATGAATTTCTTTTTGAGTTAAATGTTTCTTGTATATAGCATATTATTTCTAGATCCATTCTTCAAATCTGTTTCTTTCGATTGGTGAATTGGTCAAAACATTTACATTGATGGTTATATTTGCTATATATTGGCTTATCTTTGTCATGTTATTTTCCTGTTGATGGTTTCCTATTTTTCTTACTGTTTAATTGCTTGACACACTTGGTGGATTCTTTATGTTGTTGTTTTTGGAACTGTGATCATTTTTATCCCTGTCTAGAATATCTTTCAATACCCTTTGTAGTGGTTGGTTTTCCTGGTCATGAATTTCTTCAGTTGTTTTTTGTCATGGAAGCATCTTATTTCTCCACTAATTTTGAAAGATAGTTTTTCATGTTACATCAATCTGGGTTGAAAGTTGTTTTTTCTTAGGACTTGAAATACTTTATTCAAAACTCTTCTTGACTTGAGAGTTTGTGTTGAGAAGTTTTCCATGATTCTGATGAACTTTTACTTTTTTAGGTGATCTATTTCTTTTCTCTAATATTCTATTCTTGTAGTGAATTTCTGGGATCTTAATTATCATATGTCTAGGTATTGATTTATTTTGGTTATAGGTAATTGGAGTTCTATATGCCTAACTTTTCTTATGTCAGATTTTTCTATGCTTGGGAAATTTTTGTTATTGCTTCTCAAAATAGATTTTAATGTTATTTGTGTTGTTTCCTGCTTTTTCATTGACACCAATTATTCTTATATTATTTTTCTTTGTGTCATCTTGTTGAATTATTATTTCCTGATCTTTTTGTAGTTTCAATGTATCTTTTCTTTCATGATCACTGACTGTGATCCCCTCTTCAAGGCCTGAAAGTCTGTCTTTAGTTTTTTTCAAGCAATTTTGCCAGTTTTTGATGGAATTTTTAACTTCCTATATATCTATTTGAATCCATTTAATGCAGTCTATTTTTTTCCTAAATTGGTCATTCACAGTTTCCACCCTTTTCCTATCATCATTTGTTTTTTTATCTCTACTCTAGATTTGCTGAGCATTACCTTTTTAAATGTTGAAATTTTTTCATTTACTTGGACATTGTTTTTGATTTGATTTCTGCTATAACCTCACAAAGTTTCTTAACTTTAGCTGCTATCATTTCAAAAATTTCAGGTGTGTCTCTTCCAATTTCTTCAAATTTTATGTCTTGTGGACTTGTTCTGGGTTGGCTATAGGTCTAAGATTGCATTTTATTCTTCATTTTGTCATTTTCTATTTCAAAAATATTTTATTTTGTTTTCTGATATGGTCCTTGTGAGTTTTCATAGTAGGTAGCTATATCACTGACATCAAGGCCTCTTTAGGAAGTCTGTTCTTTAGGGATGTCTTCTGTGCATAGGAAATTCTTGTAGACACAAGATCGTACCTACACAATGTTTTCAGAGAGAGATGTTGGTATCTGTTTAGCTCAGACCTTTGATGCAAGGCTGTGGTGAGGTTATTACCCAGAGCTTCCCAGTTTTGTTCCTGATGGGACCACAACAGAATACAACAGATATGACATCCTAGCTTGAATAGTAAAATTAGCAATAAAAATAGCATGAAGCACAAGTTAGAAATTGATAGACTGCTATAACTATTGATTTGGTACTTTATTTTTTAACTTTTTTTTTTTTGCTTTTTTTTTTTTTTTGTTCAGAGATTGAACTCATGACCTTGTGCTTACCAGGTAAGTGATTGAACTGCTGAGCTAAATCCCCAGCCCTCTGATTTTGTACTTTGGACCATAGGAGCAAAGTCTATAGTTATATAACAGAATCAATTATAAATTAGGAGTTTGTATGAAAAGTGTTTCCCCTTGGTAGAGTGGTTATAGTCTCTGGTCGGGACAGTCAGAGAGGACAGTGTATAAAACAAAGATAAGTGGGAAGGAAGTAGAAGCAAGGCTGGAGACAAAGGATGGCCATGCAACATTTGGGAAACTCGAGAAAGGGGTAGCAAAGAAAGGATGAAGAAGTATTTGAGGGATTATCTGAGCTTGGTCTGTGGGTTATGGGGGATGGGATTAGTTTTCTGTTGCTGGAGTTCTCCCCAGTCATTTAGAGGAGAAAAAAGAAGAAAGAAATAAACAAAAAGGACAGAAAAAAGAAAAAAACAGAAGTAAAAGAAAGAAAATAACAAGAAAAAAGTGCTGTTTACCTTGCCCCTGGGTCTTCCCATGCTAGTGTCTGTCCCTTGCTGTAGGGAGAGGGTCAGGCTTCTGGCTTCCTCAGGTGATACCTGATGCCAAGTCCCTATTTTAAAAATTAAAACAATTCTCATTTGCTTTACATTTTCTCATCAAAAATATCACTGCATGTTATTTTATTTACTAGGTTTTTGCTTAACAATTTTTTGTTATCATTAGCACTGGTAATTGAATTTAAGGCCTTCTAAAAGGACATTCCTAGCCCTTGCTTACATTTTTCATTTTGAGACAAGGTCTTACAAAATCACCAGTTATGAATTTGTAATCTTTCTGCCTCAGCCTACTAGAGTGCTTGGGTTAAAGGCATTCACCATCACACCCAGATTTAACAATTTAATTTTTTAGGCCCATTTACCCTAATATATAGTAGTTTGAAACAATCTTTAGAAAAGTTTTTTGAATTTTAGAAAAGTTTTTTTGGTGATGAAGATAGAATCCAGGGTCTTTGTACAGGTTCCTCCCACCATATTTTTGAGATAAGGTTTCAGTAAGTTTCTGGGACTAGGTTCAGACTTAGATCCTTCTGCTTCAGGTTCCCAGAGTCCTGGGATTACAGAATTGTACTACCATGCCTGGGTAGATGTTCCCCCAAAGCCTCATGCAGTCATGGAGGTGGGCTGCTAGAGTTTTTCATTGATTCATGGTTCAATGCTGTGATTATAGGTGTGAGTGCTGTACATGCCCTGGGGCAGGTAACCAGCGTACAGTATAAGGGAGAAGAGGCTTGCTCTCCCCTGACTTTTGGATGTGCTCTCAGGCTCCTCCTCCCTTTTTGCTCTTGTTGCTTTTGCTGTCTTCTGCAGCCATGAACTGTTGCCCTCTGCCATACCACCCTGCTTTGGAATCAGCTGAATATGGACTGAAACTTCCACAAACTGTGAGCTAAATAAACCTTCCCTTCCTTAATTTTGGGCATCATATAGGGTATTTTGTCTCACGATGAGGGAAAAGTAGTCAAGACAGTGATGGTTCTTTTTCTTAGTAAGATATAATTCTTTTTTTTGCATCAAAACAACAAAACTTCCCTCTTTATTCTTGGAATACAGAATTAATTCATTCTTCCCAACACATTCTTACATAGGAGACTATGAAGATAATGATTCTTTGACCTCTCATACTAATCTACCTTAATAATTGACAGCCCCAAAACCAGAGACTCAGATTTCTGGAATGCACATCATCATGTCTATGAGGTTGAGTCCATTCGTTATTTTAACAAGTGCAACTTTTACTCCAAAGAAAGTAATGAGGAAGAAAGGGAAATGTATGTGGGGGCACAATAGGACTCTGTAGAAAGCTGGTGGATTCACTAATCCTGAAGAAATCTGAATCAAAATGGTTCAGACAGCTGCTTATTCAGTCATGGAGGGAGTTTTCACTAGTGGTCCCTGGAGATTCATCGTGTGTGTGTGTGTGTGTGTGTGTGTACACATGTGTGTGTGTAAAATCCTTCTCCCCTCATTTTTAGTCCAAACAGTATTTCTGTAAAAATAGCAGGAGGAAAATACTAGACATAGAGACAAAAGCGTCTATCTATAACCCATAAATGTAATCTATTTTACAGAGAGGGAAGGAGAGGTGGGATGGGGGAGAGGGAGAGAGGTAAGGAGTGGGGGAAGAGAGAGACAGAGGGAGAGACAGAAGGAGAGACAAAGGGAGAAGGAGAGGGAGAGGGAGAGGGAAAGGGCAAAAGAGAGGGAGAAGAAGAGGGAGAGAAGAAAACCATGAATAAAAAAAATGAGTCAGCTATAGGTACCCAGCTGAAGTCCCTTCTAGCAACCCAGGGGCAGTTTTTCTGTAGGAGTTTTTACTTAAGTGTTTAATGGGACTGTTGTTGCCAGCCATTGGATTTGTTGTAGCCTTTACCAAGTTAACCATCACAAACACAACTAACTGCCAGACTGATGGATTAACGAACATATAAAATACATAAAACAAATACATTAAATCCAAGTGTACTTGCAGAGACATTGGGCAGAACTCTCTAGGGCAACTGAGAAACATCAGCACTTTCAAATGTGCATATGTAAACTTTATCAGACTTTCTCAAACACTGTGGCTTGTCTGGTACTGGATTTCTTGCCTTGCTAGTTAACACTACAAAGTTAAAGCAGTGAAATCCAGAATGGGAGAAGAGAGGGAAGAAAGGAGAGAAAAAAGAGTAATAACTTCAGATTATACACACCCTCCTCTGTGGATCTCAGGCAAATAGGGGAAGAAAAGAATCACAAGGTAGAGGCCGGGGATTCAGTGGCTCACGTGCTTGCCTGGTAAGTGCAAGGTCTTAAGTTTGAACCCTGGTACAAAATTAAAAAAAAAAAAAAGAAAAGAGTCACAAGGCATCCAGGAAACCTGGATTCCACTACCCAATGAAGGGCTGAACCTAAGCCATGGTTTTTGGAAAGGAACCAAAGCCTCTCTAAACATATAACCAGGTAGGACAGATGGGGCGCCCATGTCCAATTCCTGATTAGTTCCAATTCCTATGGAAATCTTCTAGTCCTCAGGAGCACAATTATGAGACTAATCAGGTACCAATATCCAAATTATTCCCCATGTCTCATCAAATCAAGTGCAGGTGTAGGGGGAGAGAGTAAGAAGGGGTCATTTCAGGAAAAGAATCAAAGCTCCTCCAACCAAGCATTATGAAACCAGCGACCAATTGGAACAAATAACAGGCCTTGGGTGAACCTGGTGTTTGGCCATGTTGTATGGTCCCTTCACCTGATCAAATTATTCTGGATTAAGTGACTGTCTGGGATCCCAGGGAATCAAATGGAGAGTTAGGGAAGAGGGACAAGGTACTAGTAAAATCTCACTGAGATTTTACTGGTCTAGTGTGTCCAATACTGTGAACACTTAGTGCATTATGGGGCTCTAGCAAATACTGCAACAAGGCTTCAGAGACCTGGCACCAGAGAGCCATCACTGGATATCGTGGGTCATAGCTAAATCACCTAGAATTCAGTTAGGATCCCTCAGTTCCTGCTGAATATCCTTTTGTAATGAATGCTCTGGATCACCCGAATGTGACCAAGCTATTCCAAGTGGTCAAAACACATAATGTAGTCTACCTGGTAATGGAGGACACAGAGGGGGACAACTACAGCATGATATCTTGGAAGCCGAGCACTTTCAGGAAGAAAGCCTGAGAGGGTTCATGTGGGCCACTTGCTCCTGCCAGAGCCAGTGCATGACACACAGAGACCTGCAGGTAAAGAATAGTGTTCAGAGCATTGGAAAAATATTACTATCAATGACTCTGGTTTAGGCGGCAAGCTAATGGCCATTGTAGAAGATGGCCAGGCTATATGGTAACTTCTCATACTGTTTCCATTCTCCAGTGGACATTTGAATTCTGGGTGCTCTCCTCTGCACCATGGTCATTAAATTCTCTGTTTCCTATGATCACCCATGTAGATCTGCAGCAGCACATCATGTATGCAAGGCTGGGTTTCCCATAGTTCCTTTCTGCAGCAGTGCAGAGCTTTGCCAGTGAGCTCCTAACCTTGGGCCCAGGCAGCAGCTCATGCTGGATCATATCATGGGCTCCAGGATTCAATAGTTTGAGAAATCTTCACTCTGTCCTTGTTTGAGCCCCTCTGAGCATGCGAACCCCACAATCCTGGGTGTTATATCCCATATAGATGATCATCCCTGTGGTCTATGAAGCTCTTTCAGGTAGAGAAGTTAGATGAGGTGCTGGCAACATAGAACATGGCCAAGCTCCAGGTCACCATGGCCAGGCTGCTCCCCTGGGCATAGCACATGAGTCCAGGGGTCATGCCTTCCCTGTAACTTGTGAACCCTTCCACCTTGATCTTCCCCAAAGAGGTGAGCCAGTGAGACTTCACCTCATAGCATCACCCTTGTGTTCTCTGAGAAGGATGAGCAGTGAGGGAAGAAGGGAGAGAAGGTGCCCCCTGCCTGCTATTCCAGTCTGCAGCCTGTGGACTGGGACATCATGCCCATGTGGCCCTCACAGTGTTACTCACTTTTTTCATGTTATTTAGTTCATAACATTAATAAGCATCACCACTTGACCTTGCCTCGCAAGAGTAGGGACCAGATTCACCTGACAACACAGCAGAGACCCACAGCCTACCTCTTCGGTAAGAATCACTTCCTGATCAATATTGGGATCCCAGGACCTTGCGGCAGGGCAAATGTGCTCAGTGGATGCTGGTCCAGCCTCTCTTCACCAGGACAGTGATGGCTCTATGAAAGCAGCATGCAGAATCACTTTTCTTTCCTTGTATCTGAAGTGGACATACTGAAGGCTCTGCATCACCCCAGTGTGACCTAGATCTTTCAAGATATTGATATGGCACTCATGCAGGTGGGGACAGTGGGGACAGTGTGCTCTGGAGGCTGGTAGCTGAAAGATGAGGGCCAGAGATGATTCATGCAAATGATATGCACCTTGAGCCACTGCAGCACCAAGAGCATCACAACAGGGACCTGAAAGCCCAAGCATGCAACTGGGTGTGGAGGGTGATGTGAAGTGAGTGATTCTTGGCTAGGTACCAGGATTTTTGGCAGGCAAGAACAGGTCCCACTCACTGGCATGCTGCCCTACTATGCACCTTAAGTGATCAATGAAGGCAACTGAAAATGTCTGACTCTAGGCTGGGCACCATGAAGCATGGCAGCAGAAGCTGTCCCCCTCTGTGCACTCTGCCCATTGTTTTTGCTGAAGACAATGTAAAAGCAAGTGACTTTGGCACCAGGACTTTGGTGAACAGAGCTGACCCTGCTCTGCAGTATGCTGCCCTAGCATGAGCTGGAAATGTTTGCTGAAGGCAATGTGAAAGTGTGTGATTGCACCGAATACCAGGACATTTGATGGGCAGAGGCCATCCCTACTCCGTGGCATGCTGCCCTGTTGTGAGCCGGAAATGTTCTCAGGGAGGACTGTGAGGGGCTGCAAGGTGAGTATCTATAGCCTTAAAATCTTCTTATGTAAACTGGTCACAGAGTCCCTTCCATTTCCTACACACTATTTTAAACAACGGTTTTATGGAGTCTCTTTCAGTTTCTGAGTGATAATTGCAGGAACAGAAGAGATAGAACGAAGAAAGGGGGAGTGGTTAGAGGGAGGGAACAGTTCCAAATGGACAGAAGGAATAAGCTTGTGGATCTAGTGCAGAGCAGAGTGACCACAGTCATGGGGAAAGTCCTGTATGCTCCAAAGTCACAGACTCAATTTCACATCTCCTGAAATTTCTAGAGGACCCAGAACTCCACAGACCCTGCTTTGTGGAATAAAGTCTAGGCAGGTGTGGATGTCAGCAGCTGCAGAAGGGCGCAGGGCAGGACATCCAGGCTGCAGTGTGTTTGCCCACTGGTCCAGCAGAGGGTGAGGTCTGCATGGAGGGCACTGGAGCCACTTGGGGTCCAGAGAACCCTATGGCACATCCCCTTCCCTGCTCTTCTGTCGTTCACCCTTTGTTTTTGGGAAAGCAGAGATGCATTTGAAATAAAATTCTGTTTCTTATAATAAAACTTATCACAAAAGTGATGGACCTGGAACTTTATCATTATTTGCCTTTATTTCCTGCCCCTTGCACTTGTCTGAGTGGCAGTAGTCATCAGTATTGGGGGCTCAGCCAAAAATCTAGAAGGAAAAATGACTTCAGAGACTTTCAAAGTCACCTCCAGCAGCAACAAATGACAAACTATTTCTGAAGAGACAGGCTCTGAGCTAGGCAGAGCAGAAAGACAGACGCTGTGTGTAACACTGACCTCGCCTGACTGCCATTCTCAGAAGGACCAAGGGGAATGCTCGGCACTCCTGGCCTGTCTTCATTATGCTGTCCAGAGTTCCCAGTAGCATAAGGAAGGTCTATAACCTAGACCTTGGCAGGCAGGAAATGGCGTGAATGATATCCCTAGAAGGACTTAGGGAGCACTTGACTGAACTGCTGAGTTCCTTGACTATCATGCAAGGATTCCTGTGTGCCCATGGCAACATGTCCACTGCTTTGAGGGCTGCAGGATTCAGTCACTCCCAGCGAGTTGGCACATAAGGGCTCTTCAATTAAGACTGACTTTTCAAGGGATGCCAAGCAGTGTTCTCTGGATCACAGTGTGGAGGTTGGCAAGAGACAGGCCTCTGGATGCTCTTGGTGATTATATTGGTCCTGTCATTTCAGGTATATGGTAGAGACAGGTGTCATAGATTCCCTGCCCTACCTTCTTGGGACTCCAATCACACAGGTACAAAAGCTCCAGTTCAGTGTCAAAACCCCCAGGACTTTATGTCTAGGCCTGCCAAGTCCCTGTGTGGCCCTGGGCAGTTACGGAACCGCAGTGTCTTCATCAGATACCTGGCCTATCAGTTGCTCCTCCTCCTTTGGTGAGAGGTGAGATGTGCCAGTCACCCAGCTCCTACTGCTGTGACAATACCTGAGGAAATGGACTTCATGGTGGAATGGCTGATTGTGGCTCACAGTTGGAGGGTCCAATCCATGACCATCTGGTTCGAGGTGCAAGGACTACGTTCAGGCAGAAGACACAGTGGAGAGCTGAGGCTGAACAGAGCTTCTTACATGATGGCGCTCAGAGAGTCAGACAGCCATGGGATCTGGGCCCTCTGGGGATGTCACCACTCATGTAGCTCATGGGTAGCTAAGTGGACCCTTAATCCTTGGTTCTCACCCTAATGCCACTGCTCAGATGAGGTCAGTGTCCTCATGCACAGCTGATGTGTTCACTCTGTTGCTAACCTGCATCCCTTATTAACATGGCTTGGAGATACCCTGGTTCCTGTGTGGGTGGCCTCTGCCTGGAGGTGCTGACGGCTATGGACCACGGGGCTCCAGGCACAGACTTTGTCCCCAACCAGGTTGTGGTCACAAACCACTGTGAGCCCAGCCTGGGGCGGGGGCACACACTACTGTTTTTAAGTGCCTGCTTTTCTCTTAAATGGCAATCAGCAGCAATATTCACTGTATTTTTTATTATACCTTGTAATGGCATTCACAAAAAAAAGGTTGCTGGAACTGCTTTAGAAAGTGGTAAGGATGATGGGATAAATGTTTCTGAAGTGAGCAGGAATATTTTGAGGAGGATTAATACCAATATGTCTCTTGCTATAATAATTTTTTAAAAAATTTAGTCACTGTATCTTTTGTTTTTAAAAAATTTTTTATTTTAAAGATAATAAACCTAACAAAACAAAACAGAATAAATCAAATCAAAACAAAGCAGTGAAATTGGTACAGAACTTTAAAGCAGGATAATAGGAAAACAACATCGGCTACCACATTCTATCTTGTTATCTTCACAGTTGTTGTCCATTCCGTTAGACATAGCAAAATCAAACCAAAACAATAAAACCAATCAAAACATAATATTGAATAAAGCAAAAACAATTAATAGGAACAAAGCAGAATTGTGAGAATGATACTGGATTTCAAAAACAAGGTAGAAATCCCCTATAATTGCTATATCGTATAATGTTATCTTCTCTAGCTCAGACTACCAGCCCCAGGACTTCAAAATCAAACAAACAATATAAGCATTCAGTTGCTTTTTGTCCCTCAGTTGCTATCAACTCAGCCCGTCCTCTAAATCAGCCAGTTGCTTATGGGGAAAAGGGGTGTGTGTTGTTGGTTCTCAGCCCATGCGCAGTAGGTTCACGGGGGGCTGACTTTTCCTGGTCTCTGCATGGCTCACACAGATTACCAGAAAGGCTGGCTAGTTGGCTGGTTAGCGAGCTGCTCCCAGGCCCAGCATGGCTGATTTTCCAGTTACTGTATATTTTGATCATACCGTGTAGTTTCAGTTTCAGTTATCTATTTATTTATTTTTGGTACCAGGAATCAAACTCATGACCTTGTGCTTACCAGGCAGGTTCTGTGTTGCTGAGCTATATTCCTGGCCTTGTAGTTTGTTTTTAAGACACATTCATACTGTTTTTTTTTTTTTTAATAACTCCCACTAAAGGTATATGAGAGTTCCTTTTTCCCTACAAGTTCTCCAAAAACATAAGTTAGAGAAGGGACAACTTCACTAAATGGTCCTAGGAAAACTATACATCCACACATAGAAGATTGAGTCTATTATCTGTGTGATCACATTCTTTGACAATTCTTTCTTTGGAATTTTACTACAGATGTGTTAAACAAATCCCAACCTTTAGTTCTTTGCCTTGGATATATTCTCTCTGCCTAAGGTGCTTGCAACACCATCTCCCCATGCCTCCAAGACTTCCTCAATGTCTTCCCAGGCCATCCCTTTTGACATCTTCTGTGTCCCCATCCCTTACTCAGAATCATCTTTACTAAGTTCTACCTTTATGTTTCTCATCATTTTCTAATATATAATATTGTATTTTGCTTTCATTGTTTGTCTTGTCCCACAACAGTGTGAGCTTCTCATGATCGGAGAATTTTTGTATCCTCTTGTGTATTCCTTGTACTTAGCATATATCACCATTTGCTGTACAGTAAGAGAATATTTAACACTTATTTTTAAAATAAATTATACATGTAAAAGTTTTAAAATAAATGACACGTGTAAAGTTCTAATCATAGTGCTTGGCATGTTGACAGTATCAAGTAAATGCAATGTGTGTTAGTTTTGAGATACCTGAAAGCTGTTCCCTCCTTGGGTGCTCTAGCACGGAGCTCTGCCTGGCATGCATTTGCCACTCAGCAAATACACTGCCTCTCACTGTAGTCTTGAGAGGTGAGTCAGGCTGAATTTCCGCCTTGTTCTGCAGAGCTGAACTGTTAGGTTCACAGGGGCTAAGTGATTCCTCTATGTAGGATGTTACAGAACCAGGGCTAAACTGACTCCAAAGCTCTAGTCCTGAGCCTAGTGCTCTTTCAGTGCTTCCATGGGAATTAGAAGCAGAAATGACTTTTACACAAGTTCTTAGCTTCCCAAACCATCTTATGTGTTAATCAAACACCCAAAGTGCTGATGCATAAAGGTGCCAACATAATGTCAATAGTTTAACTTGAGCCTCATTTATCTACATTACTTTGAAACAAAAGAGATCTGTAAATTTAGGCAACACTGAATTGAATGACAAAGATCAATTACAAGAGCCTGCACAGGGTGGATAAAAAAAATCACTGATTCACAAAGAGATGTAAACATCTTGTCTATTTCTGCTATTTGAATAAAAGAAAGTCAGTTTGGATAATGCTGAGCTCTACATAAAAGAAGTTTAAAAATCCTAGAAATTTAAGAAAATGAAAACAAAAATCTATAACTCTGTCACTCTTAGACATCAAAAATTGTCATTTTAATGTTCCGTTTCACACTTTTCTTATATTCATGTGTTATTTTTGCATGGAATGGCAGTTTTCTTTAATTTATTACATTTTGAACTTTTAGCATCAACTAGTTCTTAGTAATATACTTTGCAAGTTACATAAAATATTGTTGGTGGATCACAGTTCATTCAACAATTCCACTACAGGTGAATTTATAGGTTACTTTCTAAGAATGACTGTTTAAATGACAATGTGATAAACATCTTTGTTTATTTAGTTTTTTCATTAAGAATTCTCCTCATTATATCAATTTCCAAGAGTATTACTACTAGATTAAAGAAAAAAAGCTTTTGTGATTTCCTTGTTTGTTAAAGTTCCTCATCATAGCATCAACTTCTATGATGGCTCCATTCTGGAGATGATTCTATTTGGGTTATTTTGTCCACTGCAAATTTACTCAGCAAATAAGGAGGCTTCTATTTTCAAGAGGTGCTATGTGTGTCTCACCGATATTCACATGTTGAAATTCTAACATCCAGGGAGATGGTATTAATACATGAGGCTTTTATTAGTTTCCTCATTACTGGGACAAAATACTCCATACTTAACTTGAGGAAGGAACGGTCCATTTTAAGTG
>PVJX010045449.1:0-12710 GCA_004027295.1 Dolichotis patagonum | reverse complement strand
TGGCTTTATACTATTGTGTTATGTTTGATATTATTGTATTTGAAACTATGCTCAACTATAGCAGAGTAAGAGATATGGTGTTAGCTACTGTTGATGTCCAGTTGACTTAATGTAAAGTACTGTGTTGCCTATGTTGTCCTGTTCTGATCTGCTCTGTACTGCCCCTTTTGTTTTATTCTCTTTCAAATTAAAAAAAAAAGGAGTGTAACAACAGATTGTGGCCACTTCTGAAACCTGCATAGCAACAAACCTTGGCAGGACAGCTAAAGTTAAATGTTGACATGGGCATTTAAGCCATTGTTTCAGAGTAGACTCCATATAAAAGAAATTTGTGTTGAGCTTCCTTGCTCTGTATTCTTTCTCCCAGAGCTACTGTATTTCCCAAGCCACAGAAGGTGCCCTGTTTTCTATGTCTGACAGAGTTTCCCTGTTGGCTTCAACTTACAGCACTCCGAGAACACTGGGTTGGAAGAAAACTGCATTTACTCTTGTTTGGGTTGTCTCCCTGAGTTCCAGTGGCAGTGTGAAAAGCGAGTTCTACCTAGTAGAACTTTTTGAACATAGGCAACTGCATTTATAATTTTTACCCTGGCAGATTCATTTCAACTCTGATGTTTTATATTCTATTTAGCAGATATTATTCCTTTATCTGGGAATTCACATTTTTCTGTTTGAGAGTGCTAGGCTAATAGACCTATTGGCATTTTAGTTCTCTAAGAAGAGAAAAGGCACAACAATTTTAGGGGGAAAATGCTTGAATAAGTCATTTTAAACAGGAAAATTTGGATCCTACTCTTTGTAATGTTTACACTGCTCATTTTAGGTTGCTAGAATTTGCTATGTGACAAGGAAAGTATTTTCTGTTGTGCTGTAAAATTGTGTTTCTGAAATCTTAGCGAGCACATGTATAAGATACAGTTTACTTACAGTTAACTTATTTTTTTCCAGTACTAGGGATTGAATTTGTTTGTTTTGTTTTTGTTTTTAGGACAGGGTCTTGCTAAGTGGCTAAGTGCTGCAGGCTAGACTGGAACTTGAAATCCTCTTGCTTCAGCTGCTCAGAGTTCTGGGGTTGTAGGTGTGTACCACCATGCCCAGTTTAGAGTCAGACCAGAGCCCACAGATCCTGTTATTCTCCCTGGGCTTGGAAGAGCTTGATTGCTTCACCTGAATAAATCATTTTCTTGGTTGACTGGAAAGAAAAATTAAACCACAGTACACAGAAGTCTCTTTTGGGAAGGACTATGGACCTCACTTAATTTAAGTCCCCCGGAGATAAAGCAGTGGAATTACTGGGAGTTGACAGGAAGTCATGTGTATTTGTCTAGATAAATGGCCTGAAGGGGTGACGAGACACTGTTAGTACCGTTGACCACTGGGGCACCATGTACTGCCCCACCTAGACTTGGAACTTATTAATGAAAGTCATGTCCTACTGTCATTAGAATATATTATTGGAATACATGCAACAACCAACTGGGAAAGGCTTTCCTTGTCCAAATCACAGGTAGAGGGATATGGCTCACATCTCTTTATGCTCTTTAAATTGAGCTTGTTAGGTTGCAATCTTCCCAATTACCTAAATCCACTTAGTGGTTAATATAAAACAATTATAGGATTAGTGGAGGTCATAAAGAAATTTCATTTTAATTTAGGATCTATCCAATGTAATATTAGTACTTAGCAAGTCCTTATCAAATATGACTGGTAAGAAAATTTGTGGATTCTGGAAGTTAACTATAGATCCAAAACATTTGGGAGAGTGATATTTCACGTGGCATTAGTGATGCCCAGTTTGATCAACAACTCAAGCTGTGCAATAAATGCTGAAGACTGGGATTTGTTGATTTAACTGATGCCTTCATTTCATTCCTGCCCTAAAAGGAAATCAAGTATGATTTTTCACTTGCATGGAATGAGCTCTACTATGCGTTTTTATGCTTCCTCTGAAATCTACATTATTTTACTAACTGCCAAAATCTGAAGAGATGTATATTTGATTTATTAAAAAATAAAATCCCCTATTATTCATTATATTGATGTTGTAATGCTGATGTCTCAACCTGCGACCAAACAAGAACAGAATGCTTGACAATCATGTGACCGCCAGAGGATGACTGATCAACCCAACTAAAGTACAGGGAATGCAGTAAATTGGAAAATTCCCTGGCTCACTTTTGCAGGAACAATGGGTGATATCACTCTGAAAATCAAAAATGAGTTGTCTCTGTCAGAGCCAAAATCAAAACAAGAGGATGAGAAAATGATTGTGATTTTTAGTCTCTCTCAAGACTATATATCGTACCTGGAAATTTTACTATCCTCTCTTCATAAAGCTACCAGGAAAAACACTAATTTTCAATGGAGCTTTGACCAAGAACTAGTTTTCTTTGAACTTTTAAAATCCAGATTGCAGACAAACCTGTTAGGGCCTCACTGAGCCCCTGAATGACTTTGGAGAAGTGTCTTGCAGGAGTCCGAGGAAGCCTCTTACTGCCACCTATCTGTGACCACTGGAATTTTGGAGTAAGACACAATCTGATGGATGGATCTACAAGGTGCAGCCCGACCTCAGTCACTTCCCCATCACTGGGACAAAATACTTGACATCCACAACTTGAAGGGGGAGAGGTTTTCATGGCTCACGATCTCAGTCTAAGGTCAGCCAGCTCCAACCAGAAATGGCATGCTGAAAGTGCTGAGCTGAACAAAATCTGTCCACATCGCGGCAGCCAGGTAGCAGAGAGAGAAGGAAGGCACCGAGGAGGGGGATGTATCCTTTCAGGTCACATCTCAGTGACCCATACCTCCTGACCAGGGCCCCTTGTCTAACAGCACATGCAATTGTGGATCCACCAGTGGGTGAGTGTAGCACCCCCAAGATCCAACTACCTGCTAAAAACCCCACCTTTGAACAAATGAGATTTTTGGAAGACATTTTATATCTAAACCAAGCAGTATCATTTCTGAGGTTAGCTAGTCAGTGAGGTAGTCAAGGAAGCTCTGTGGCTGAAGATCATATGGTTAATTTGAGACCTGATAGACCTATCATAGCTTGGGCTATATTATTTCAGTGTTACAACTGGGAAGTACTCAGAGACTTTCCTCACTAAGAGAGAATAATATGTTCAAGAACATGCAACTAGAGAGGTCCTTGGAGGCGTCAATTATAAAAATGACCATGAGACTGCTATGCCCTAGGGCCTTTTGTTAAACCTTCCTGAGGAACTGGCTGACCATCTGACTAAGTGAGACTCCTCCAACAGTTGTGTGAGGATGCGAAAGGCAATGTGACCTACAGACCTTTTCTCAGGCATGCAGGGTTGATACTGACCTGGAAAACATCTGCTCCATGAATGGTTAACAGGTGGAAGAAGGAAACACTAACTTCACTCAGTTTGCAGAATTAAGGAGGTGTTTCTCATGCAACAGGTAAACACGAGTGTAACGATAATGAGTTTGCATTGATTCTCATCATTCATTAAGCAGCTGTCAATGGACCAGAAATATATCTGGAAAATGTAGTTTAGAAAACTAGAATATAAAGGAATCTCCTTCCTTTTCAAATGCAAAGACAGGCATAATGAATAAAGACCTTGAAGGTGACAAGTTAGGGAGAACTGCATGGGTTTAGAAGCAAGAAATCAAGACAGAGCATGTTGATACTAAAAGAATTTCACTGACATGTAGAAAAGGATGGGACCAAAATGTGAATACAGCTGTTTCTTATTATTGTGAAAATTTGGGTCAGAATCCTTGTGGATGTTAACTTTCATAGATGCTCAATTTCCTTACGCAAAACTGTAATATTCATGTGCAACCTTTGCACATCCTCCTATACACTCTTAATCATCTACACATGAATTGTGATACCCTATACATGTAAACGCTGTATAAATAGTTGCTGTACCATATTGTTTAGGGAGAGAGGACATATAAAGAGTCTGCACATGTTCAGTAGAGATGCAGTTGGTTTTTTAAAGAAATACTTTTGATCCATGGTTGGTGAAGGTGATAATGTGGGATCCACTGATCTGGGGGCCCTCTGTTCTTTTGCCTTCTCCTTGAAAATGATTGTCTTGATACATGAGATAAATGGGCCGGGAGGAATGAAACAACGAATGGCTTAACAGCAAAAAACCAAAAGTTTAAGTCTCAGAGTATCTCACCCAGAAGTTCACAGTGTCACCAACCATTGTCTTTCTTCTTTCTTTTCTTTATTACCAGGAATGTTAAAGAATAAAGGAAACCATTGTTGAAGAATGAGCAGACCCAGGCTTGTCCCATAACAGATTTGACAAGTTTAGACACTCAGGCTACATTTGGATTTATGTATCCATAAACTGAAAAAAAATGACTCAAGGGAAGAGCAGAAATTATCCCAGTATGGACCTTTTATGTGGCATGTGATCAGAGAATGCAATTTAGTGTAAGTTCAGTGGAACAATTTTATGAGAAGCATCATACCTTATCACCCACAAAATAGTGGAAAAGTTGAAAACTGGAACAGGCATTTGAAAAAGCTACTAAATAAAGAGGTAATAAATGAATGAAAGGGATTATCCAATTGAATTAATGGGTGTTGAAACTCAGTGTATGTGAATACCTATGGCACACAGTTGGGCAGATTGTTGAAACACAGAGAAAAATAGGGAAGAGAGCTATTCCCTCTTCCTTAAATCATCCCTGAGGGTTAGGTTTTAGACCCACACATTTCTGCTCTTTGTCTAATAGCTTCTTTTCATCTTTTTCCCTAATTCTGCAGTGTGGGACCTGCACTTTGTCTGTGATTTACAAAGGAATAAATACTATTAAATATAGCCCGTACTGCTATCTCTAATGGAAAAGAAAAAGAAATAATTCTTCAAAGAAGATTAGAGTAGATCTCCAAGAAAATTCTATATAGTAATATGAGCATCACTGAAGTAAAGTACAATGAAATGGAGTGGAACAAATGCTAGACATTTTAGTGAAAGAAATATTCTTTTTTTATTTAATTTTTTATTAACTTGGAGGTAGTAATATACAACAGAACAGGGTGGAATAAAACCAATTGAGACAGTGTAGTGAAATTGGTACAGAACTTCACAGCAGGTTACAGTAATAGGTACCATTGTATATCTCATTTTCTTCACAATAGTTGTTATTTCAGTCAGGTATAGCAAAATAAAAAAATACAGAATATTATAGAACTTATCAAAACAGAATATTGAATAGAGCAATACCATTAATCAGGACAAAGCAAAATGGTGATAAAAATATTTGCCTTCAAAGAGATAGTAGAAGGAAATCCCCCATATTTGCTATATTGGTCAACCTCCCAAGGGATGCTCAGATCTCTGGCTCCCACTTGCTAACAAGGAGGGGAAGATGGCATGTTTGATTCTTAGCCCACCTGCTGGTAGGCAGCAGGCTGGCGGCTCTTTTTCCCAGCGCCCTAAGTTCCAACATGGTGAGGATCTAAGGAAGCGCTATTGCTTCTTGCCCTGGGGTGGCCACAGTTTAGGAAAATATTCTTGAAAGAATGTTTTTAAATGCATGTATGGTCTAATATTCAACTATAAAGGACTATTAACATACAATTTTTATCATACTCTTCAATTTTTTAAAAAAATATGGCATCCATTGCAAATATTTCACTGGAACTTTTTCACTTATATATATGGATGATTTTTCTAGTTTGATACATAAATATCATGTTTTTCTATTTATCATGCTAGGAATTAAACCCAGGGTTTCATAGGTGATGAGTGCTCTACCACTTAACTACCCACAAGCTTAATGTTATTCTAGTTAGTAGGTACAGGAAATTCTACCATACTCTACCTATACCATAATGAATTACTGGTGGGTGATATAATTACCTACCATATATATAGTTAATCTTATTCAGTAGAAATTTTATGTTTGAAGAAAAGATTCCTAAAACTGAGCTTAATAAATAAAATATCCACTTACATAATACAAATTGGCAAGAAGTGGTACACTTTTTCCCCAGCAGTAAATATTGCTTCATTTACATTGTTCCAAAGAAAAAAGGGAAAAGACAAGTAATATTGATGCAATGGAAAATATTAACAAGGACTCGATTCTAAAATCTATAAAATTGGTCTGATGAAAGCATACTTAATCATGATTTCTCATTCTTTATTTATTTTGCATCCTTGTATATAATACATGAGAAAATAAGACAAGAAGAATATTTATCACCATAGAAAAAATATGGGTGAAAGTAGTGACAGGTACCTTGAAATGATTTCAAATTAACAAACACTGAGTGAGAGTCATCATGCAATCCAACTAGTAAGCATTTAATGAGAATCAAGAAATAAGGTTCCTATTCTGGCTTGAATATAATAATTAGAAATTATTTATTTGTAATAACTATTTTGACAGTAATTCTTAAATGAAAGGATAAATAAGGTGATATTTAAATTACAAAATATTATATTAAAAGATATATTGCCATTAATCCCCCTCAAAAATTTTCAAATCACTTTGAACACAGTTCTGGGAGTTATTTTTTGTGAGTATCTTTAGTTGCACTGTCTTGGCTGCCTTGATGTCCTGAATGGATTCCAAATGTTTACTTTTGGTCATTTTGGTCATTTTCACTTTGGGGAAGAGCCAGAAGTTGCATGGTGCCTGATTCAGTGAATAAGGTGGATGAGGACACACAGAAATATGGATAATAAAGTTGAAATATATTTTGTATGTTTAAATTTGTACTGTATGGTGAATAAAACAAATACAATATACTCCTGTGAAGTCACAGTTCAGAATTCGTAGCTTCTGTCATTTAAGGATTTTTCCTTAGAATGTAACTTAGAATCTACTAATTGTTCACGGAAACCTCTGCAGTTTTGCAGTCACTGCAAATATCCTCCGCAATTATTTTTTGGGTGGAAGGTTTGCAAGTAGCCAATCCGAGTGTGTTATTCAGTTCTCCTTGCTGCTGACTGGCTGTTGCCCTGTAACCCACCTTCTCAGAGGCGCCATTGGTGCATTGCTGCATCCTAACAGGTTGCTATCTTTAGTGTTCTCAGCTTTGTTCTCCTTAAAGCCTTAAGATCCCTAAGATGCCACCAAAATGTCCTGCACCTTCTAATGCTCCATTAATATAATATTTTATTAAATTAAATCACAACTGTGTGAGATAGCATATTTAGGTTTTAAACTATATAAATATGCATTTATAGGTATTTTTCTGAATGTATCTGAAAATTACTGTTTTCACAATTCCAGGGTGCTCTAGAAACATAACCCTCCTGAATTTCAGGGGTCCACCATAATCCTCAGTACTTTCTCAGGAAATTGATGCCCACTTGGAATGATTTTTAAAAATCCTGTATTTTATCAAAGATTTTTTACACATGAAAGTATTTTGAAGAAAATCCTATCTCTACTATCTTACTAGACTGGCTCTCCTGGAGGGACCCATCTGTTAAACAGTGCAGAAAAGAACTAGAAATAAATGTTCAAGAAGTAAATGTCTACGATCTCAGAATGCAAACTCCCCTTGGCATGAGACATAACCGACCTTGCATCCTACTTTGTATAGTACTTTCAAAAGTATTTTTGTGTGATGGCTCTTACTGTAGTTAGTATCCACCGGATTCTGAATGTAGCTTACATGGAGGAAGAGGTATTTCATTCATTTTCAGAAATACACAGAAAATCAAGATATCAAGAACTATTGCACAGCAGGCAATATAGCAAGAATAGAGAAACTCCTGGTAAAGGTCTTGTGAGCTTCTCCATTTCTACAAGTCCCTGTGGGGCCTTCCGCAAATATTTGCACTTGCATATATTTTATACTTATTTAATAGAGTAGAATGTAGTTTGGGTATGAAGTAGCTACAGTTATTCTTGGAGGATATGGAGCCTAGGTATACATGAGTGTGTAAGGTGGAAGAAGGAAAAACAGTAACTTTATTCATGATTTGGATTTACATTTTTAATTTCTCTAAACTTGGTTTCTAATTGAGCTTCTACCACCATAGAGATGTGACAGAAAATTTGTCTGAAGTTTCAGAGGAAAAATACATGAGAAAGTGAATTTGGCTTCTGTTTTTTCCTTTTCAATAAAATTAGATTTTTCTTTAAAAACATTTTTTGGGGAAAATCTATCATTAAAAGCTTTAAAACAACAGTTTGAGAAGGCTTAGTAATTCAAAGTGACAGAGCTCATAATAATCAGTTCTAGTAAGAGCCTACCCAGACTCGGTTAAGAAACACACACACGCTGTTTGGAATTGGGAACTTCACGGAGACCAGCATCTTGGCCTGACTATTTGGGACCCATAGGCCCACCCTTCACCCACAGGAAACCTCCCGGAGACCGGCCTGGTACAAAGGACAGCGGCCCAGCCCAAGGTTCCACGGGCTCCAGTCCACCACGCCCAGCATCCACCTTACAATTAAGGGAGCCCGGAGCCCACAGAGGGGAGTTAGGACCCTGTGAAGCAGCCAAGAGCCTGTGGGGGAGCCAGCACTGCTCCAGGAACTGAGGATGCAAGAGGTAATTTGCCACACATGCAGAGGAAGCTTTGGAACACTGCTCAAAGCAAGGAAATATAGAAAAATGACAAAAGAGAACACCAAAAGGCAGGCTCAAAGCTCCAGCCCTCCACAAGAGGGCTTAGAAGCCATGTACATAGAAGAAAAAAGAAGCCATATACCTTAAATGTCTGAAATGATATGAAATGAAATAAAGATGTAAGTAGGGAAAGCTATGGAGAAATTCAAATCAGAAATACTTGCCCAGGTAAAGGAAGAATTGATAAAAATAGTGAAAGAAATAGTGAATGCATCTAGTGAAGACACAGCTAAAAAGTTAGAGGAACAAAGCAAACAGATAGAATCCATGAATGAACACTATAAGAAACAAACAGAATACATAAAGCAGATGCAAAGAGATATACAGGAAATCAAAAATGCTATTGAAAGCTGCCAAAACCACCTCAACAAAAGAGAAGATAGAATTTCAAACCTTGAAGATAAGATTGCAGCCAGTGAACAGGAAAGATAAGATCTTTTAAAAACAACAAGAATCAAGAAATAACAATTCAACACCTGCAAAATGATGCAAAGAAAAATAACATAAGATTAATAGGGATAAATGCAAAAGAAGGGGAAAGCCCAAATGATATCAACAGGATATTTACAGAAGTAATAGCTGAAAACTTCCCAAACATGAGAAGAGAAACTGACATTTGGATAAGTGAAGCATATAGAACTCCAAACAGCCATAACCAAAATAAAACTACACCCAGACACATAATAATCACCATCCCGGAAATCCACCATAAGAACAGAATACTAGAAACTGTTAGAGAGAAAAGAGAGATCACCTATAAAGGAAAACCTATGAGAATCACGGCAGACTTCTCAACACAAACAATAAAGTCAACAAGAGCATGGAGTGAAGTATTTCATATCCTAAAGGAAAACCACTTCCAAACCGGACTGACATAGCCAGCAAAACTGTCCTTCAAAATGGATGGAGAAATAAGATACTTCCATGATAAAGAACAGCTGAAGAACTTCATGAACACCAAACCAACCCTACAAAGAATACTGAAAAACATTCTAGATACACATGGGATAAAATCACCAAGCAAGGCAGACAATTCAACAGAATGGAAAGCTAAAGACAAAACAGCAGAAAGATAATATGTCAACAATAAACCAATATATAACAGTTACAACCATTATGTAAATGGCCTCAACTCACCATCAAAAGATACAGACTGGTAGAATGGATCAAGAAACAACATCCAACCATATGCTGTCTGCAAGAAACCCATCTAACCCAAAAGGACACTCATAGACTGAAAGTCAAAGGACAGACAATAATACTTTATGCAACAGGAAACCAAAAACAAGCAGGAGTAGCCATCCTGTTTGCAGGCAATGTGAATTTCAAACCAAGAATGATCCAAAGAGAAAGAAGGTAACTACATACTAGTTAGGGGAAAACTTCAAGAGGAAGAGAGAATAATTTTAAATGTATATGCACCAAATTCCAGAGCACCCAGCTATATAAAGCAAATGCTAACAGAAATGAAAAATCAAATAGGCAATAATACAATTATAACAGGAGACTTTAACACACCATGGACACAAAGGGACAGATCAACTAGACAGAAAATCAGCAAAGACATAACAGAACTGAATCACACCTGTGAACAAATGGACTTGATAAATGTATACAGAGTGTTCCATCCAACAACATCAGAATATACCTTCTTCTCAGCAGTACATGGGACATTCTCTAAAATAGACCATATGCTAGCCCACAAAACATATTTAAGTAAATGCAAAAGAATTGAAATTATCCCATGCATGTTATCGGATCATAGTGATATGAAACTAGAAATTCATGATAAAAGAAACTGCAAAAAACCTACAAACACATGGAAACTGAATAATACACTCTTGAGCAATCAGTGGGTCACAGAGGAAATTAAAGAAGAAATTAAACAATATTTACAAGTCAAGGAAAATACAGACACAACTTACCGGATTTTGTGGGATGCAAACAAAGCAGTCCTAAGAGGAAAATTTATTGCCTTGAGTTCCCACATCAGGAAGACAGAACAAACACAAATAAACAACCTGATGCTACAACACAAACATCTAGAGAAAGAAGAGCAAGCCAAGCCCAAAGCCAAAAGAAGGGAGGAAATTATAAAGATCAGAGCAGAAACTAATGCAATAGAGACTAAGAAATCAGTACAAAGGATCAATGAATCAAAGAGTTGGTACTTTGAAAGAATAAATAATATTGATAAGCCCCTGGCCAACTTTATTAAAAAAAGGAAAGAAAAAATTCAAATTCAAGCAATAAGGAATGAAAAAGGTGAAATTACTACAGACCCAGTGGAAATACAGAAGAACATCAACACCTATTTTGAAAACCTCTACTCTCATATGTTCGATAACACTGAAGAAATAGATTCCTAGATACATATGAACTACCAGAGCTGGATCAGGAAGATGTAAAACTGCTGAATAACCCAATTTCTATTACTGAAATTGAAAATGTAATTAAGTCCTTGCCAACAAAGAAGAGTTCAGGCCCAGATGGATTCACTGCAGAATTCTACAAGAAATACAAAGAAGACTTAACTCCAACACTCCTGAAACTCTTCAATGAAATTGAAAGGGAAGCAATTCTTCCTAAGTCATTCCTGGAAGCAAATATCACTCTAGTACCAAAACCAGAGAAAGACTCAGCTAAAAAAGAGAACTATAGGCCAATCTCCCTGATGAACATAGATGCAAAAATTCTCAATAAAATATTGGCAAACAGGATGCTACAAATCATCAAGAAGATTATACACCATGACCAAGTGTGATTCATACCAGGAATGCAGGGATGGTTGAAAATACACAAAATAATAAATGTAATCCACCATATCAATAGATCCAAAAGGAAGAACCACATGATCATCTCTATAGATGCAGAAAAAGCTTTTTATAAAGTCCAACACTCATTCATGATAAGAACCTTACAGAGAATTGGAATAGAGGGTTTTTACCTCAATATGATAAAGGCCATCTATGACAAACCAACAGCCAGCATCATATTAAATGGCCAAAAACTGAAAGCCTTTACCTTAAAATCAGGCACAAGACAAGGATGTCCATTATCACCACTCCTATTCAAAATAGTACTGGAAATACTAGCCAAAGCAATAAGACAGGAAAGAGAAATAAAAGGAGTAAAGATAGGAAAAGAAGAAGTTAAATTATCATTATTTGCAGATGACATGATACTTTACATAGAAGACCCCCAAAACTCTATTGAAATACTCCTAGATATAACAAATAAGTTCAGCAAGGTAGCTGGATACAAAGTCAATACTCAAAAATCAATAGCATTTCTATACACTAACAACAAAAGTACTGAGAGAGAAATAAGAGAACCCTTTACACTAGCATCCAAAAAAATGAAATACTTAGGAGTTAATCTCAAGAAAGAATTAAAAGAGCTATACAGTGAGAATTATAATACCCTGAAAAAGGAAATCGAAGAGGACCTCAAAAAATGGAAAGACATCCCTTTCATGGATAAGAACAAACATTGTAAAAATGGCCATTGTCCCAAAATTACTATACCAATTCAATGCAATCCCAATCAAAATACCACTAACATACCTCATAGATCTAGAGAAATCACTACTAAAGTTCATCTGGAACCAGAAGAGATCTAAAATACCAAAGGCAATTCTAAGCAACAAAGGCAAGGCAGGAGGCATCACAATCCCTGACTTGAAATTATGCTACAAAGCTACAGTAATAAAAGTCAGTATGGTACTGGAATAAAAACAGACTGGAGGATCAGTGGAATAGATTGGAAGATACAACCACAACCACAAACTCACTCAACCACCTTATCTTTGATAAAGGGGCCAAACATGCTCTCTGGAAGAACGACAGTCTCTTTAACAAATGGTGCTGGAAAAATTGGCTATCCATATGCAGAAGACTAAAACTAGACCCATGTCTATCACCATACACTAAACTAAAATCTAAATGGATCAAAGATCTAAATATTAAAACAGAAACACTAAAACTGCTGGAAGACAAAGTAGTTAAAAATCTCAAAGATATAGGGGTAGGAAGAAAATTCATGAACAAGAACCAAACTACACAGGAAATACTTCCCAGAATCAATAACTGGGACTACATCTTATTAAAGA
>PVJX010045448.1:0-12712 GCA_004027295.1 Dolichotis patagonum | reverse complement strand
TTGAAATTTCTCTAAACCTCTTGTAAGTCATTTATCTTCCTTATTTGGAATGTGATTTGAACACATTTTGGAATTTTTTTAATAATTTTTCCATCACCTTTGAGCAATTGACAGTACATCCACATCCAAAAATGTTAGTGGAAACAGGAAAAATGATGGAATTTCATGACAAAGAAAGAGTTGGATAAGATAATCAAATGAGAGAGGAAAACTAGTAGATTCTTGAGAATTGGGACAATGTCCTATTTCTATTTCTGACACTCGAGACACTAACAACATGAGTTCAATACTTAATGAAGATCATAAATATTCAGCAAATATTTATTAAACTTTCTTTTCCATAAACTTTCATTTACTCCATGCCTGTAGTTAGCAGGAAATGTAGACAGCTGCTGAAGCTGGCAAATAAATACAAAGTTTAACTGCATAAATTTAAAGGAAACTCCTGATAGTTATTTACATGTGTATGATACAAACTATTGTTCTCACATGTATGATTTTCTCCTTTTCTAAAAAATTTTATTTAAAGAGAAAAAAAGCAAAACAGAAAAAAGGATAGAAATAATACAGAATTTCAAAAAAAACATTAAGAAATAACTACTTGATAAATTACATACTGTCTTCTTAGAAATAGTTGTTCATGTTACAAAATTAAGGCATACAAAGTGAACAAACAGTGAGGCTGTAAACAGTTCTGTTCAATGATCCAACAAAAACTTGGTAATATGGTTATCAATCCCACACACTTAAACATACATGCTGTTATATCCTTTAGCACATTTTCTTTTCCTCCTTTTGCTTTTTAAGTACATTATCTGCTTAGTTATATCATGTTTCAGCTTGCTCAGTACCTTATTGATCTGTTTTGTTGTTGTTATTTCCTTTTTAATCACCTTATATAATTCTGCTGTTTTGTTTTTGAGTTTCTCGTCACACATGTCACATGGATCAGCTTTGTTGGAGTTGGGAGTTTTTGGAGGTATTTTGTTACCTTGTTTTCTCATGTTCTCTTGTTTTACTTTTATTTAATTTTCATTAACTTGGAGGTAGTAATATACAACAAAACAGGATGGAATAAAGCCAATTGAGACAGTATAGTGAAATTGGCACAGAACATCACAGCAGGTCACCAGGACAACAATAATAGGCACCATTGTATATCTCCTTATCTTCAAAATAGTTGATCTTCTATTAGGTACAGCAAAATCAAAAGAAATACACAACATTATAGAACACATCAAAACAGAACATTAAATAGAGCAACACCGTTTAATCAGGACAAAGCAAAATGGCAATAAAAATATCTGCCTTCAGAGATAGTAGAAGGAAATTCCCCCCACTTGCTGTACCACATATGGTCACCGCCCAAGACATACCCAGATCCCTGGATCCCGATTGTTAGCGGAAGGGAGGGATATGGTATGTTTGATTCTAAGCCTGCACCCTGGTAGGCAGCAGGCTGGTTACTGGTTGGCTCAGCGCCCTAAGTTCCAACATGGCGCGGATCTCAGGAAACGCTGTTGCTTCTTGTTTCCCGGCCCTGGGGTGGCGGCGGCTTGCCAGACCACAGTCACTTACCAGGGCGTCAGGCTGGTTACTTGATTTTCTCCTTTTTATCTCCTGAAAATTCACTGTTTCTTCTCATTTGGAATTGATATTTAAGTACACAAAAAGTATTTCTATATTTATAGCATTAGATTTGTTTGCATTCCACGTACAATATATCTTAGTTTTCCAAATATTAGTACTTGCTAGGCTTACATCTATATATGATTAAATTGGTCAGTTAGGCTATATACTCAGGAATGGGAAACCTGTAAGATTTGTATTTAGAAGATAGACTAGCCACAACATGAACAGCATATTTCAGAGAAGCAATAGGATACAGAACCAAGTTAGGAATTTACTGTAGAAGCGTAAGTAAGAAATTATGATAGTTTGCATTAAGGAAGTGGCAGTAAATAATAAGATGGAGAGATTGGGATATATTCAGGAAGGAAAACGAATACAATTTAATGATAAATTAGATATGAAAGAGGAGGGAGAGGGTGATATCAAAGTTGATTATTAAATTTCACACCTGTAAAAATGAATTATAATATCATAACCTAAATCCGTTAGAGGAGGGGACTCAGGGAAGAAAAGAAGATCAGGAGGTTAGTGTCATAGCTAAGGGTTAGAGGGCCTCTTCCAGACATGTACTGAGTAGAATCCAGAGATGCTTCTAAACACCCTGAAGTACACGGCACAGCTCCTGGAATAGATTTGTCTAGACTCAAATATCATCAGTGTGAAGATGGAGAAATCTTTTCACAGAGAATGAAGGGCACTGGAAACAGTAACTGTGTAAACAAAGATGTTAAAATTTATTACTTAAATATCTTTAAGGGTGATTGTTTCAAAAGCATGTAATATTAGGAAATACAAAAGCATGTAATGCTAGGAAATTTTTAAAGCCTATAATATTAGGAAATAAAATGTTTGACAATAACACCACAGAGGTTGAGAAGGAAAAATAGAAGTACACTGTTATTAGGTTCCTAAACTAGGTACGCAATAATATGTGACACGATAAGACATTAAAATAAGATTAAAGTTCATAACAGAAGCCTCAAAGTTGCCATTGGAAGACAAAATAAAAAGTTACCACTAATGAAGGAACAGAGATGATAAAATGGAGTATGAAAAATGCACAATCCAAAAGAAGACGGGAAAAATGTATAACATAATTTAATATCGTAATTGATTCAAAAAGACTACATGTTTTCCCCCTAAAATATGGAATAAGGGAAGGATATCCACTCTCATTTCTATACACTATTTACTGTATTTATTCAAAGTTCCAACCAGTATAATAAAGACAAAGAAAGTAGCAACTTTTACATTATAATAGAAGTCAATCTGCACTAATACATATATTTAGAAAATGAATATATATGTTTATCAGGTTTATAAGGTATTAAGTCAATAAACAAAATTCACTCATGTTTCTATGTACTAATAATGAAAAATCAAAACTGAAATTTAAAACATCTTGTTTAAAATATCAGCATAAAATATGAAATACTTAGTGATAAACTTGACAAAATATGGGCAAACTTTTTACATTGGAAACCATGAAACATTGTTGAACTCTATTAAGAGTTCTGAAAAAGAGAGTCATGTTATATTCCCAGTTCTGAAAACTTAATTTTAAATGTCACTTCTCCTCAAACTTATCTGTAAGTATCTGTATCTTCCACATAAAATCACAAACATACTCTAAAATTCAATAGATCTGCTGAAAACTTTCAGTACCTAAAACAACCTTAGCAAAATTAGAGCACTAACACTACTTTCTTTCAAGATTGGTTATAAAACTATACTTGGAAAAACCATACAATATTGGCGGTGAGATAAACAACTAAATCAATATCCAGAAACAAATCCTTGCATTTATAAACCACAAATTTACACAAAGGAGAAAGGGAAGTAAGTGGAAAAAGAACAGCCTTTAAAACAAATATGCCTCTCTCAGCAGTTTTCAAAAAGATAATACAGTATTATTAACTATATCAAGCACATTGTGCAAGAGAGCTCTTAAAATTATTCTTCTTAACCAGTATCTCTCCAATCCTATGGGCCATAAACCACTGGTACTGGTCTGCTTCTGTGTGTTCTGTGTGTTCAACCCTTTGCATTCTACTTATGAGTGAGTTCATTTGATATTCATTTTTCTGTGTCCACCTTGTTTCATTAGCGTAATGCCAGCCAGGTTCATTTATGTTGTCCCAAAGGGCAGAATTTTCTTCTTGTGTAAGGTTGACTAGCATAGCTCTGTATGTATAGAAAGTGCATTTTTAAAAGTATTTACAAGTTGAAGCAATTGCCAGAGACTGGATACTAAAGAGATTAAAAAGGAATCCATAGTGCACAGCTTTTGAAAAGGTAAAAACAGGATCCAAATCACACGTAAGAAATTGTTCTCCATTATTTTCACACGTTATGTACTTGCACCTCCTCCACACAATGAAAGTAAGCAACATGTACTAGCAACATGTGCTAACGAAAAATAGATGGTCTTCATGAGGAAGAGAAATAGCTTCTCAATGGAATAAACAAAAGGAAGACCACACTAGGACAGTTATGTCGGTGGGTTTGATAGCAGGGTTTGGAGGATTCTTCTGTTTTCTGTGTAGGACTGCTGACATGATGGGTTTTGGAATCTAACCTGGATGGGTAGGAAGATGAAAAAAATAGAAGATTTATGGATAGGACAAAATTAAGGGAAAAGATCTAAAAGTCACAGTATGGTCACCAACTATTCTAGTCATTGTAACCAAAATGCCAAACTAATAGTGACATACACCAGCAATCCCAGCACTTCAGGAGACTGATGCAGGAGGGCTGTAAGTTTGAGCCCAGCCTGGGCAAGTTTGTGATTTAATGAGAACTTGTGTCAAAAAAATAAAATATAATAAAACAAAATAAAATAGCACAATGAGAAGACCTGGGTTCAATCCCCAGGGGCAGGGGAAGCTATGCTGGAAAGGCAGGAAGTTGTGGTCAGAAATGGGCCCTTGCACCAATGATGCTCAAAGTGATGCTAAGACCCAGTGGGAAAGAAGAGCCACCAAAGCCCCTGAGAGGAGAAGATTAAAGGCTGTGAACTACAGTGTGTTAGATAAAGTGTTTCTGCTACACGAATTTTGTTTTGTTTGCTTATTTTTCTAGTACTTGAAAAGTATACATCCTGTTTTTTATTTCAACTCCTTATTTTGAGGCTCAGACACTACATCCTGTGACATATATCTCTCCAGTTATCTTCATCAACGATGAAATAATATCCCCCATGGGAATAATGAGGAAATACTGTGTTCTCCCACCATTCTGTCTCTAAGTTTTGTTTTTAAGTAATACACTGGACTCAGATTATTATAATTAGGTCGTTACTCTTACGCATCTTTTTTCAAAGCTTGGTTTTCATACTTGCTTTTTATTTTACTACTGTATCATATGTAACACAGACATCCTAGGCATCATTTCATTTACTTCATCCTTTTTTTTTTTTTTGGTGGTCATGACTCATATTCTACAGGTGTATAATATGATTCACTCACCACCAAGTACTTCAAGTCTCCAAGCGTTTCGTATAAAGCGGTTTAAAGTCCCCTACTTCTTGTCATTGGAAAGCGGAACATGAGACAAGGATTTGGGTGCAAACAATATATTCAGAAAATGATTCTAGCACTCAGAAGCCAGAGAACAACAAACACAGGTAGGCAGGAAAGAAAAAGTGTGCAGTACTGACCTTATCCACATGGGCATTTCATAGCAATCTCTGACAGAGGCTCTCTGAGGAATCACCTAGCGTGTTCCTCTAGGTGACAGCCAGGTAGTGGGGCCGGTCGTGTCCTTCCACAGTGTCCCTCCATTTCCTAACTGCTTCCAGGGGTGAGGTGATGAAAATCGTGATCCTTTGGAGAAGAGCATTGCAAATCTGGAGCTGGGTGAGAGTCATAGTGGGAGGCCACAGAGACTACAGGTGGCTCTGGACTGTCCACCAGGGCTGCAGTTAAAGTCACAGGGAGCCAGGGGACTGGATATAAAACCCAGGCCCTTTGCTATTACAATCAGCCTCTACTCAGCTCCCCTATGTGTGAAGCAGTGGTCCAACACTGCATGTGGTCATTTATAATTCGCTAAAAACCTATGAAGCAAATAGAGCACAATTGTCTTTGAAGTTGTCATTATACAAACTTCTGATTTATCATCCTTTTCTACAATCTCTAGACCCTCAAAACAATGCTCTTTACCACCAAATCCTTCCCAGGTGATATTTTCCACAACCTGAAACATCCTTACCTCTTATCTTCAGCTTCTGGCACCTTTGTTCTTTCACTAAACCAGCACAGCAGAAGCATCAACCCCATGACATGCTTCCACGACTCCATTCCTGGGGCTGCTAAACACTGCAGAAAAAAAATCAACCAAATTTCATTTCCAGACTCCAAGTTCAAGCGGATATTGAGAACTACTCGGTACGCCAGTTACGCATGTTCAGGCAACTCGGTCTCCTACTTCCGTTAGTAGTTTATAAAACTTTACTCTCATGTCAGACCCTTTACCAAAACTTAATGTCTCACTTTAAGGAAGGAATTCTGTATTCTAATTCTTAATGAAATTGACCACCAATTTCAATCATCTGGCCTCATCTGTAAAGCCAAACTACACAATCTACCTGCAGATTCAGAGAATGGCATCTCCTTTCCTCTCAACAAAACCAAACTCCCCTATACTCTTGACTGTGTCTCTTCTTTTTTCTGCTAGGTCCCTCCCCATAACAATTATTTCCTTTTAATCATCTCTCTCTCACTATTTTCCTCTTCTTTTATCACTAGTAATATGTTCACTTTTCCTCATACTTAAAATATCTCTTTGAGTTTACTTTGAGATGTCACCCTTATGCTTCCCTCCTTTTAGCCAACACTTTTTTAAGCAGAGGCTCGGTTACCAAATTGCCCAGGCTGGGCTTAAACTTTTAATACTTCTGCCTAAGCCTCCCACGGTGTTGGGATTTTGAGCCCACACTATAACATCCAGCTTCAAGCAGCTGCCCACAAGAGCATCAATACTGAAATTTCATTCCAATCTGGCCGCTCCTCTCTGCTTTTCCCTGAACCCGCTCTCAGGGATAACTCTGTATTTCTAGAGCTTTAAACACACTTCTCTTTTGCCTTCAAATTCTCCTTATTTTTCCTTTTCTATCATTGATTATTCTCTTCCTCGAGATCCCTTTCCTGCTCCTTCTGTGCTCAACTTCTAAACATAGGAGGACCCTAAGACTTGTTCCGCAGCCCTTATCCTTGTTGTGAATGCCACCGTTGTTTCTAGCAGAGTATTCGCAGACCCAAAAAGCTCATCAAATTCCAAGCACAAGACTCAAAAAGAGCTGTATCATGCAACATTACCATCAACTCCTTCAATACCGTTGTTAAAGAAAAAGTGCATGGTACATATAGTGGGGCAAAGATCACAATAGTGTAGCCATCTTCTTCTACAGAGCAGCCAAAGCAATCTTCTTACATGTAAACCCAGCTTCTGCCTGTTTTGTTATTTTTTCAGACGATGCCCAAGTGTTCAACATTCCATAGCCTGTTTGTGCAGTAACTGCCTGCTCACGCCACGTGGTTTTCTGCTGCTCTCCGCACATCAGATACATGGGCTTTCTTCTTGTCACTCCAATATCTAAGCCCATCTTTGCTATACTCAGCTTTGGTCCTTACTGGACCCTCTGGCGTCCGTCACATTTAATCTCAATTCCAACATCACCTCTTCAAAGAAACTGTCAGTGATCATTTGATCTAAAATAACCTTCATACCCAGTCACAAACCCTCTGTGCCCGTCAGTGTAGATGTGACTCACTGTCTGTCTTGATCAACTGACCATAATGGAACTTCAGGAGTTGCAAAGGTACTTAGCACTGCTGCTGAGCAACACAGTGTGCTGGGGAGACTGCTCACATTCCCTCCTGACCTCGTGGCTGACAGGACTGCAGCTGTCTGCGTCACCACCCAGCGCTATGAGAGACTATCAAACTGCATGCCGCTAGAACAGACACTGCTAAATTCAAAGTGTGGTTTCTACTGAACGCATTCCACCTTTACACCCAAGTTGAAAATCATAAGTAAAACCGTCCTAAGTAAAAAGTCATCCGTACTTTAACTTGTCATTTCCATTAGTAATTTTCTTTTGATTTTCTGTTTTCCATTGCACCACCAATACCAGTTCCAAAAAAGCAGAAGTATGTCTCCTTAAAATGTTGCAGGCTGCTTCATCTCTCTAAGTGGTACTGCTTCAAACCACAAAAATGAACCGGAAAAGACAAAGCATCCAGTGCTGGACATAACAGGATAATAGTTTCAGCATTTCAAAGTGAAAAAGGAACTAACAGCTTTCAAGGGAAAGTGAGGTTTGATTTACTTTAAAAAAATGTTTTGGCTACTAGCGGAAGTTGATGTCTACACTGGCCTTATCTTTATTCTACTGTATATTACATGTCTCTTTTTATGTTTTTAAGATTTTTCTCTTTACAGTGCTATGGAGGAAGTTAACATTAATATGTGTTGTAGTCAGGGTTTGCAAAGGACTAGACTTAATATAGCACACATAATTCATAGGATTATTTTATATTCACCCAAAAAGCAAACACAGGAGAGCACAAGAGATCTGTCCACACACAAGAGACTCAAAGGATTCAGCTGAGGGCCTGAACCCTATGGCAATGTCCTGCACAAGTTCAACTGAAGGCCTAGAGCCCACGGCAATATCAGTCCACCTGGAGGCCAAGAGCCCATGGCAATGTCTTATGCAAGTCCGTGTCAAAGATCTGCACTGGGAAGGCCCAAAAGTCAGTGGGGGAAGCTGGAAAGTCTGCACCAGCAGGATGAAGGATCTGTACTAGGGCCAGGAAATGATGCTCAAAGTTAAGGACCACATCTCCCCCAAAGGGAACTGCAGCCATCCTCAGGGATGGCAAGATCCCAAGTTCTCCAATGATGAGAACAGCCAAGTTCCTATTAGGAAAGCCAGCGTGAAGAGCTTCTCCAGGAGAACCAACAGCCCGTCCTCTTCCCCGCCCATTCTCTTTTTATGCTGCTGGCAACAATCCTCAGGGGGGCCTTCTTCACCCGGAACCACGCTGATTCTGTTCTGCTGGGTGTTACAAGTTAATCGTTCATTAACCCACCATAATATGTCTTGCCATGATCCTCCTGGATCTGACGCTTAGGGAGCGCTGACCTTCTTGGATCTATGTGCTATTCAAACAAAGAAATATCAAACAGAGCCTATTTCAAAAACTCAGCAATTTTCCATGGATTTTACTGGTTCTTGGCCACCATTTAATGTACCCAAAAGCACACTATACCCAGTACAGATACCCTATAAATGTTTGATGAATAAAATAATACAAATATCACTCTTAAAGAGTTGTGTTCTCCATAGAATCTCATAGGATTTGGTCATAATTTATCTCTTTTCTTGACCCCCAAATATGACAAACTCCTTGAGCCTTTCCTGCACTCTGTCCCCAAAGGTAAGGATTACCAGGCTGTGGTCACTGTAACGGTGGGACGCTAGCCGCTGCAAATGGAATAAATATAGCTAAAGTAAAAGTTTTCAAATGGTTTTTGTACTTTTATGACTAGATTTAACCCTCGTCTTAAAGAAACTTTGATCATTTTTTCCATGTCTGCATATTTTGAATCATATTTATAGTAGAACGAACAAGTTCAAACACTGTGAGTTGGTGGTTTCCTCCTATGAAAGCCTGGTTTGTTTACAGGATTTTCAGGCTGACTCACCACATGTGTAGCTTTTGGGTAGCATTTTCAATATCCATGGTGGTAAACTAAAAATGATGAGAAATTTAGTTGACTGCTGACGTGTGGAAAACTGAAAATGGAAAGCATTTCTATCATATGTAATAAATATATATTCTAATATGCTGGCAGAGAAGCACCTTCTAAATTCAAAGCATAACTATAACAGAAATAATGCTGACTTTTTACTAAAAACACACCAGAATTTTATGTTTTTTGTACAACAGAGACTAGAGAAGAGAAATAGAATCAAGGGAGGGAGAAGAAAGAAGGAAGGGGGGAATGGGGAAATGATCAAAGTATGTTATATGCATGTCTGAATTGCCAAAGAGAAACATATTTCTCTGTATAACTAATATGTGCTAATAAAAAACGAATTTTAAAAATTTATTTTTCTAAATGAGTGTTTCTATAGTTTTACAGTACTTGCTAATCTTCTCCCATCAGTAAACTATTAGGAAATACCTTCCAAAATTGAAGACAGCTATTGTGACACATAATAGCCTCCCAGATATTTGGGAGGCTGAGGCAGGAGGATCTCAAGTCCAATGCTAGCCTACGTAACTTAACAAGACCCCATCTCCAGAAAGAAATAAATGTGTACATACACACATGCATAAAAAAAAGAAAATTCAAAATGAATACCCACAATACAGATGAAATAATCATTATTTTCCATGGCAACACATTTTTTAAAGACCAGATTTATATTGTCTATTTTACTTACCAGACTTAGTTGTAGGTGAATTTGCCAGCTTCCAGAAGTCAAACAGATCCTCAAATGTTAAAACTACCATTTTCAAGGTTGTTCTGATGAATGAATTACTGATTCTAAGATTCACAGTTCTGGTAATTTTCTTAGCAGAAAAAGTATTTCAAATATGTACAAAATAATCAAAAGACAGATCCACTAAATGCTTTTCATATGTTGAGTTTTAAGTCTCCACATAAGACATCTTCAAAAATATATCAAACTTTATGCCATCTTATTGTGTATGATAAATACCATGCCAGAGCCCAGGATGAGGTCAAATAAGGGTATGTATTACATACACGGTATTGTATGCTGAGGTATTGTATTGTTAAAAATAAAAGAGGAGCAAATATTCCTTCCTAGAGATCTTAGAGAGCTGTGCATTTATAAAAGGCATGTGTGGAATTTGTGGGAGACCTTGGTTGGTGTACAGAATTTTTAAGAGAGCAAAACTTGGATTAAAAAAAAACTCCATTCCTGTTTTTCATTTAGAAGATGATTTCTGAATTAAATTCTAAAGTTAAAGATCAGAAAGGGGCGAGGTCACCTAGCTTTCCCCCCGACCCTCCCAGCTTTGAGCAGTTTAGCATCTCTGGGTTTTAATTTCTTTTTCTGTAGCTAATGAATACTATTACCCACATCATAGGACCATCAAAATGTGGGATGAGATAACACGCACAAGTGCTTTGACCCGGCAGTACATGCACCTAAGATTTTAGGGACCACCACACCCTAATTATCTCCAGGCTCCAGATGGCCATGCCTCCCTTCAGGGCTGGCTTCCCTTCTGTCCCTTCAATGTCCACGCACTCCAGTCTCGCTCTTCCCAGAAGACACAGAACCACACGCAAACATCCTGGGAACGCCGGAAGCCTCAGCTCCTCCTAACCCCGGGATGCTGTGGAGCGTTAACGCCACCTGTGCACGATGGCAGCTGAGCGACCAGGGACTCCGACCGCAGCTGCTCAGCCTGGCTCTCCCCGCGTGTGTGTGCGGAGGCCTAACACCCTTCTCCAACAAACCGTCTTCGAGCCAGCACCCTTGCTTTATGAGCCCAGTGCCCTCTCAACATGGAGAGACCCAGGGAGGTGCTCCCTCTACCAAACCCAGGTAATGTCAAAGGACGCCCAAGCTCAGCCCCTAGGATCAGCAGAATTTCCTCCTATATGAGTGTTATCAAATTGGAAGTCACGAGTTCCCCAACTTCCCTGCCACCTCTCTGTCAGAGATATTTCCAGAATAACCTAAGCAAGGCTTCCAGAAAACCATAGGCTCTTTGCCCTCCTGCCTTCCCAGGAGGTGATTTCAAATACCTCTACAGTTGCCTTATGCCCCCATGGGGAGAGCTATTTATTGTCCCCCATACCCACATAGGGGTTCAATTAAAAGTCAGGATTTGGCAGCAACAACCTGTTTTCTTGTCAAACACATTGTAAATTGCATAAAATCTATTTTGGGGCAATTTACAACTTTGGAAATAAAAACACACTCATAGAGCAATTTGTCTGCTGCAGCTCTAGGAAGTCTGAATCTCTGCACTCCCCGTCCAAGGCTGGAAAGCGGTCAATAAAGGAGATGTGTCCGAGGGCAGAAGGAACACAGGAGTGGTCACCAGCCTCTCGAGGTGGATAAAGACAGGTCACCTCCTCCATTGCTGTGCAAAGACTGAGCTAACGGGATGTTAAAATATTTAGCACAGTGTAAAGAGTAAATGAATAATATGCTAAAATATTTAGCACTACACAAAGATTAAATTAGTAATATGCTAAATGCTTAGCACAGTGCTTAGAACACTGTACTTTGATAGAAGCAGCAAGAAGCGATAGTACCCATCATTACAGCATCCATCACCATGGCAGTAATAAATAGTGGTAAGTGTGAGTGGGAGCCAGGGAAACCTAGGTTCCAGTCATAGCTCTACTGCTGGTAAGCCCTCCTGTCCCTCTTCCCTACTTCTGGAAGGACCAATGGAGACATTGGAAAAAGCAGATCAAACGAGGGTAAAGGGCCGAGCTCAAGGACAGCTCATTTCCTTTAATCTAGCCGAGACCTGAAGGAGTCAGAGGTAAGAAGAGCCAAAGGGAAAAAGTTAGATCTCAGGACTGGAGGATGGAGGGGAGAGGGGACTCATCAAAACGTCTAGGGACTGAATCTCTCCAAAGGCTTCCGCAGCGCAGGAACAGATGAGAAAATTCTGAAAGACAAGATGCTGGAGTTTCTAGATGTTACTGAAATTTAAGTTATATGATACTAAGATAGGAATGGACAGATAGAAAATGAAATCAAGTGGAAAGTCCAGAAATAAACTCAAATATATAATAAAAGCATTGCCCTAAATCAATGGGAGAAGAAAAAGATAAGATTACAAGCAAATAATCTTGCAAAAAAAAGTGGATATCCATCTGAAAAGATTAAATTTAGATCTATAACTCATATCTTATAATACAGAGTAAATTTCAGCTGAAAATAAGCTTAAAATATATTAAATAAATCATAAAAATACCAAAACTAAATAGGAGATTCTTTTTCTTAGAATAGAAAAGGTCTTTCTCAAAACATTATGTAAAATCAAGAAACATTATGAATGTTAAATAC
>PVJX010045447.1:0-12695 GCA_004027295.1 Dolichotis patagonum | reverse complement strand
TGTAACATGAGTCATGCGTTTACTAATATCTCTCCTGTAAAGGAATCCCAGATAGCACAGATCTAAGCTTGACTGGTCAGAAGCAAGATGCTATCTTTAGTGACTCTGAATATATATATATACATATATATGTATATATACATATGTATATATATATATATGTATGCTAGGTGCTCAAGCATGCCTACTTTTGCTTAGGGAGTAGAAAATTTTCAGGACTGCTGAATGATGGGTTGTCCTTAGGTGGATAACATCAAGTGGTGACAACTCTTGAGTCCATATGGTCATTTCTGTCCCTTCTATTCTGCTAACAGGTAGTTGAGACAGATGTTGTTTCTTCTCCTTCTTCTGTCAAAGTCTGATAAGTTGGGCCAGGGATTTAGCTCAGTGGCTTAAGCGCCTGCCTGACAAACGTGAGGTTGTGAGTTTGATCCCCGGTACCAAAAAAAAAAAGTCTGATAAGTTTTTTCTCCATGTCTTTGCCTTGTCTGGAAGCTACTCTCTGCTGGAAAACTCTACTTTAGATGCAGGAATCAAGGTAGACTTTTCTGAGGAAGTGATATTTTTGCTGAGTTAACGAGTGAGAAGAAGCTAGTCAAAAATCTTGGGGACAGTATTCTAGACAGAGGGAAGAACAACTGCAAAGTTCACTGAAAGAGAAAATCTGTTGCCTTGGTAAGGAGATGAAGGAGGAAATTTTTGCTAGAGAGTTAAGATGAAGAAGAGGAAAAGACCTGGATTTGGAATGAGGCAGAAGCCAGGCCACATAGGGCCTTGAAAGATAGAAGTTTATGATAGTGACCTTAGAAAGCATGTAGACTTGTGGTCAAGTGTGAAAATTCTGATTGAGTTATGGAAGAAATGCTTTCTCATGGGCCATTGCATTTTGACTACAGAGGTATTCTAGGAGCCTTCCTGGGGTCTCCACCCCAGCAAACCCCTGAACCCCTTGATCTCTATTAGGTACTTGATCTTACCCACAAGATCCCTGTCTGGAAAGGATACTATAGAACAGTATTATTTGGAACTCTTATAGTGCAAGGAATAGAAGCCCAACTTGAATTAGTTTCAATAAAAGGAGATTCTTTGGAAGTAACTAAATTATACCACTTGAAGGAAAAAAAGCCAAGCTACTTATTTACCAACTACCTATCTTTGGTTGAATCTGCCTGAGGGGAAGATTTCAGCTTGTCTTGTTTGTCCAGGCAAAAGCCTCCAGGCACCCATTCTCAGTTATTTGCAAAAAGCAACTTTAGAGTCTAGAGATGAGAGTCCAGGGGCTGCCCTAGGGCACCATCAGTATCTTCAACAATGCTGATGGGCAAAAGTCCTTTGTTTTCCTCTGTGTGCTCTGCAGGCAGATGACAGGATAATAGCCCTGCTTGGTACTCTGTTTTTATAATGGTATTTTTGTTTCTCTGTTGACTTGGCTAATTGCTTTCACATAGGAGTTGGCAGACTTTTTTCTATGAAGGACCAGATAATAAATATTTTAGCCTTTGGAGCCATATGGCCTCTGTCGCAAATACTCAACTCTTGCTTTCATAGCATGAATGAAGCCATTTGTGACACATAAAGGAATGAGTATGACTATGTTCCAAGAAAATTTTATTTATGAAAACAAGCAGAGAGTTGGTGCTGTGGTTTTAATATGGTTTGAGTAGTCCTACCACCGTCATGTTTTGGAAGCTGGGAACCCAATGTGATGATGCTAAGTAGTAGTAGGACCTTGGATAGGTGGGGTCTAAACAGAGGTCATTACCTTTCCTCTGTCTCACTGTCTTCCTGTCTCACTAAGTGGTGTATATCTCTGGCACAGGTTCCCACTAAGGCATGCCATCCACCATGATGTGATGCAGGTATAAGGTCTTTGCCCAAGCCTGCACCGTGATTTTTGGATTTTTAACCTCTAAAACCATGAACTAATATATCCAGCACCTGAGTTTTTGTTACAGTATCAGAAAATTGACTAACACAGTTAGTGTATAGGTCATAGTTTACTGATTGCTGCTATAGGACACTTCTGGGTTCATTTTTCTGTAAATAAAATCTTCTGTCCTAAATTAAGATAAAGAAGCTACTTTTTCAAAGGACAGTGGATCTGCAAGTTGGGGATGTGTAGGTGAACCCTTTTTACTGGTGTGATAGTGAGGGTAGAGTCCTTTCAGAAGTAAAAACTACAGAAATTAATGCATGCTCATCAACATCATTATATTCCAGTCTTTAAAGAGATGAGTTCAACTCAGGTACTCTCCTTTGTAAATTCCTTCCAATATGCTCTGGAAGGGGAAATGCTTCTGTCATCATTTCTCTGGTGGACCTCCCCACATCATGCAGTGCAGTGTCATCTTGTGATTGTCCATGAAATGAAAGCACTGGCTAGTCCTAGTATTCTGCCAACTGTTGCCCTATTGACCAACTCTAGAGCCTAAAAAACTTGTATTTGACATCTTTTGCACATCATGACCTGATTGCCTTTTGAATTCTCCTGTGGATCAAATGTATTCATTGAAACATGGTACAATAATGAGACAGAAGTCCACGGGCAAGTAAGTGGGCAGATGAGTGCCATTCCAACGATGCTCACTTCCTGGATGACTATTAGAGACACTGGTGAACTTTTCGTAGTACCCAACAGTGAGATCAATAATGTGTGCAATATTGTGCAATACTGTACCAAAGCTGTCCTTGTATGTAACACTTTGTAGCTTTGCCTGACCACAGGACATTTACAGAGCAGAACACAATATAACAACACTCTGTGATCTTGCATTTTCTTCTTGGTATTGGCTTGTGGCTCTGCCTCAAAGAACTCTATCTAGTCAATGTAGAATTTAAAATTGGAGAAACTTGAAAAAAAATTTTGTGGGGGGCCACTCACAACTTTCCCCAACTTTGGGGATTGAACTCACAACCCTGTGCTTACCAGGCAAGCACCTGAGCCACTGAGCTAAATCCCTGGTCGAAACTTGAAATTTTTAACAGAAAGTATTGGACACAAATTATGTAAGAAATAAAAAAAATCTGGAATAAATGAACATGTCCAGAATAATGAGAAGTTTTATAAATTGGTGGGTAACAGAAAAATATATCAGATTCCTGAAAATATAAGGACAGTTTGAGACAGAACTCTGATGATGATAGAAAGACTATATAACATTGTTCAGGGAATCTTCTGAGAAAGACTGGTGGTGTTACACTGTTGGGACACTTGGATGATGCCCTTAAGAAGGTTATTGTTGATCAAGATTTATCATCAACATACATTTATTGCATGTCTACTGTGTACCAGTCACTGTTCTTATGCCTAGGATACAGCAGTAAACAGACAAAGTCCCTGTCCTCACGGAGCTCGTATTCTATTGAGGAAGTGCTACAAATAAGTAAATAAATGGAGAATATGTCAGATAATGAAAGATTTGGCAGGGTCAATCACCTGGGGTTGGGGTCACAGGAAGTTGCTTTTTACATGAAGTGGCCAGGCAAAGCCTTACTGATCAGGTGGCATTTGAGCATATATTGAAGGAAGGAAAGAGGTAGATGGCTATCTTGGGAGTTACTGTTGTGATTCAGAGGGAAAAACAGGTATCAGACACCAAGAAACAGCCATTTGAACCAGAAATGTGAACCAGCAATAAATAAACAAGTGAACCAGGAATAAATGAATCAGACAGCAGGTACTGGGCAGGGCAATGCTGGCAAACCTTTTAGAATGTTCAGTGATACAAACAGCCTTATGTGGCACACATGCCACAAATTCACCACAACTGACCTAGGGCACTTGGGCTTGGCTAGGAGTTTCGATTTCCTTCTAGGCATGAAGGTTGAGAGCAGAGACTGACATGGCTTCTTCTGTGTTTTAGGAGTTCCTCTGCAGCTGCTGCCCGGGACTGTGTCAGTCAGCTTTTCATTGCTCTGACCAGATACCTCACAGAAACAGTTTAAAGAGTAAGGGTTTATTTTGAATTGTAAATTTAGAGGTTTCAGGTTAAGTTCTGCTGCCTCCAAGGAAGAAACATCATGACCAAAGGGCCTAGTCGCAGAAACCTGTATACCTAATGGCATACAGGAAGCAGAGAGCTACGGAAACAGCAACAGCCTTAGAGGAAGGAGCCAGGGACCGGAAATGTCTAATGACCTATCCACTTCAATTAGGCTCCAGCTAATAAGTCTGTATTGCCTCCCAATAATGCCATCAAACTGTCTCATCAATGGCTTATTCACTGATGAAGTTAGAACCCTTATGATCCAAACATCTTCCCTAAAGCCCCACCTCTGAATACAAGAGACTTTGGGGGGAGTTTTTGGTTCCAAACCATAAGAGGGCTTGATTGCTATTGAGGGTTGTGTGGACAGTTAGGTGACTGTTGAAATGATGATGAGCAGTCGTGGAGCATGGTTGAGGGTGGCACCCTTGGAAGACATAAATGCAGTCAAATGCTGAATAAGTTTTAAAACTGGAGCCAGTGGGACTCGACGTGGCATAGTTGTTGAGGTTCAAGAGAAATAAACTGAAAATAAGACTTTTTGGCATTTAAATAATTTGATTCATAGAAAAATAAAAAGTTCATAGAAAAATAAAAGAACATACCCCAGAATCAAGGTCCAGCTGACCTTCCCTTGTTTTCCCTCTCCTAGTGCATGGAGAGGCTTTCTAAAGATCTCCTTTATCAGTCTAACCAAACCTACCACGAATTATGTAATTGTGTTTAGAGTTTCTAGTGAAATTTTATTAACCAGAGAAGACTGAACTCATGTTGTGGGTAGAAAGACTGAAACCTGTCTCCATATCTGGAGAGTCTTTTGCCATACACCATTGTTCTCTATTTCACTACTGCAGACACTTATCTATAAACATTACAAGCTGAACAGACATTGTGCCAGGCCATTGAATACTCTCTAAACCCATTGAGTTGCCCAAAAACTCATTTATGACCTCTCAAAATTACACACATTCTCTTAACTTCCTCCTGTCCAAAAGAAACAGGGAACACAAGCTTCTGAATCATTTTGGACACGGGTATTATGTGATGGCCTCTTGTATGTGCAAAAATTTATGTGCATTTCCTCTTCTATAATCTATCCTTGCCCATTTATTTTAATGAACCCTTTAGGAATGGAGAGGAAATTTTCCCTAGCCTCTGCATCATGTTGAAGAAAAAAGAGGAATCAACGGTGATTGTGAGGTTTTTTACTTGTACACCTGGAAAGATGGAGTTGCTGTTTCTTGAGTAGGGAGAGACAGTGGGAAGTGCAGAGTGGGATCAGGATTCAGCATTATAGATGCTGAGACTTGTCTTAGCTACTTTTCTCCTTGCTGAGAAAAAATACTCGACACCAAAGTTAAAGGAGGAAATGTTTATGTACCACACAGTATGTAGAGGTTTCAGTTCATAGTTGACTGGATCCAAGGCAAAGGAGAATGGAACAGGGACATTTCAGAGGAGAAACAGTTCATGGCAGGCAGAAGGCAGCAAGCTACAGGAGATGACCATCTTAATGTCCCTCATATTTTATCCAAGCTACCAACAATTAGGGCAGGTGACACACCCTAATCCCAGCATTACATCATGAATCAATCCCAACATCACATACCCTAGATCCAGCCTCCTCTAAAAACCCCACATATGACCACATAGAGCTTTGAGGGGACATCTAGATACAAGCCTAATGTTATCAAGTAGCTTATTTCTACAAAGTGACTGACCAACTAAATTTTATCAGGTTCTGGATAGCTCACCTCTCCTTCTGAGGTTAGATTCCAGATTCTTCTTGCCTCAAACAAAGAACTGAATGAAACAAGAAAAAAGCAATGGCAAAGTTTATTCAAAAAAGCAAAAGTGAGGAGTGGGCCAGAAACAGACTCTTCAGACTGAGCTTGGCCTGAGTAAATAGAAAAAAGGATAAGAACAAAGATAAAATACTTTCTACATCTGGGAAACTCAGCATGGGCTGCCATGGAAAGACATGATATCACTTCCTGCTTGTGGCTACCTTTATTTTTATGTTTTCCAAATCCTGAGGAAATCTATGATAACTTCTACATCTGGATCCTGAGAGGCAGTGCTGAGTTTCCAAGTCGCAGGCATACACAGGGTCTAGACCATCCTACTGAACACTTGCTCAAGTTTTCATGAGAAGTCTGCATGCAGTTTGGGAACTGTTCTGTGCACGTTTTCAGGACCTTGTGGTTAACAAGTCGTACATACTTCCCCAGCCATCTAATCTATCTCATTAACATTCCATCCTTCATCACTCAAAACTCACATACTTACCTTTATGAAAAAGGCATTTACTCCCTCTCTAAAAGTTGCCAAAACAAAGGCAAGGCAGGAAGCATTACAATCCCTGACTTGAAACTATATTACAAAACTACTGTGATGAAATTAGCATGGTACTGGCAAAAAAACAGACCTAAAGATCAATGCAACAGATTAGAATATGAGGATACAATTACAAATACACTCAGCCACCTTATGTTTGACAAAGGGGTCAAACATACTCCCTGTAAGAAAGATTGTTTCTTTAATAAATATTAAATATTTATTAAAATTAAAATATTTATTAAAAATAAATATTAACAGTTTCAGCACTGCTGAAAAGTCAAACTCCCAGGTCTTATTAAAATTAAATAAATAATAAATATTAAGTTTAATAAATATTAAAGAAGCTGGAAAAACTGGCTTTTCACATACTGAAAGCTAAAACTAGACCCATGTCTGTTACCACACACTAAAGTCAAAATAGATTAAAGATCTAAATATTATAACAGAAGTACTAAATCTCCTGGAATAAAAAATAGGTATCAATCTTGAAGACATAGGGATAGGAAGAGAATATATGAACAATAACCAAACTGCACAGGAAGTGCATCAAAGAATCAACACCTGAGATCTCATCTTATTAAAAGGTATTGAACACCAAAAGAAATCACCAAGAGTGAAAAGACAATCCACAGAGTGGGAAAAATAATTTTAGGTAACTGCCCCTCAGACAAAGGATTTCTATCTAAAATGTATAAAGAACTGAAAAAAAAATCAGGCCCCCCAAATTCAAAGACCCAAAGCCAAAATGTGTATTTGAGATGAATACATACTTCTCAAATGAAGAAATATAAATGGCAAATAAATATATGAAAAACTGTTCAACATCACTGATTATTTGAGAAATGCAAATTAAAACAACACTGAGATACTATCTCACCCCAGAAAGAATGGCTATCATCAAGAAATCAACCATTAACAAATACTGGTGGGGCCGAAGGGAAAAAGGAACCTATCTCCACTGTTAGTGGGAGCATAGACTGTGCAGCCACTGTGGAGATCAAAAACTAGGATTGGAGGTCCCATTTAATCCAGCTATTCTCCTTTGGGGTATTATCCTAGAGGAACTGATGAGATCGTACCACAGTGACATATGTACATCCATGTTTATAGCAGCACAATTTGTATTAGTTAAATCTTGGAAACAACCCAAATGCCCATCAACTGGGGACTGGATAAAACAGATGTGGTATTTTATAAAAATGGAGTAACACACAGCTTTAAAGATAAACTCCAGGCTTTTATATGTAAATGAATGCAACTGGAGACCATACTCACCAGCGAAATAAATCAGACTCGTATGTGTAAACATGATATTGTCACCCTAGTGTAAGAAACTCAAAGTGTAAAATAGATACTGTAAAAGGGAAAGAAATTACTCAAAAGGAAAGAATAATTGTGATGAGAGAAAAGGGGAAAAGAAAGAAAGAAAAATACATATGTGTCTACACACACATGTACACGTATACATATATGATAACTAAGATAATGAGACTACTGATTTCTTTTAATTGAAAAGAACAGTTTGGGCTTATATTTTTGTATGCCTATGTCTTGTAATCTAACTACTCTGAAGATAACAATATGCAATATATTAACTGTTGTTAATTATCTATTATCTTGTTCAGAAATTCTGTATCATTGTTTTTTATTGTTTTTATCTTTAAAATAAAATAAAAGAAATAGATAAAAGTTGGCAAAGTATTAACAGTTTTAGCACTGCTGAAAAGTGCAAGTCCCATGTCTCTTCTGAGGTTTAAGGTAAACTGTTTGTTGAAAGCTCTTCTATAAATGAAAATAAATTTAAATACTACTTTAAAATAATAATAATAATAATAATACCTTAAAATAATATTTTATTTTAAACTTTACTTTATTATACTAAAATAATAACTTTACTAATATATAATATTTACTATAATATATAATATTTACTATAATATATAAATAATAATATACTAATATAATAACTTTATTATAATAAAATAATACTTTATTTTAACTTTATTATTATTATTGTAAATAATAATACTTTAAAATAAAATTTAAAACATACAATGGCACAAAATAGACATTTCCATTCCATAAAGTACAAAGTGGTAGATAAAAAGGATTAGGAACAAAGCAGGATAAAACTCCAACAGGGCAATCATTAAGTCCTGTAATTCTATGTCCAGCATCTACGGCAGACTTTGGCAAAATGTGAACTCCAAAGGATGGGGTGTCTATGTGCCTATGGCACTGCATGTGGTTGCAGCTGTCATGGCTTCTTTCTTGGATTTGTTTTGCTCACTCTTGGTAGCTTTTCTCACATGACCCATGTTCCTGGCTTCTCCAGCATCCTAGGTCTCTACTACACCTTCAGCTTGTCATTCACAGCTTCACAAACTGTCCTCTTAGGAGCAACCTGCTTGGTTGCCCATGCTGTGTTTTGAAATCTGGCTGAAGACCTTCCTGATCCCACATTCATGTGACACCAGCGCCACATAGAAGATACCAAAATCTGCTACTGGCTAGAGCAGCAGTCAGGCTTCTTTTCTCTGGCCATAAAGTCAGGAGCTTATGAATCAAATCCTGAGGAACAACTTTCCTAGACCACTGCCATTCTGGAACATCATGCTCTGAGGGTCTCTTCTCAGAGAAAAACCTATCACCTTTGTAACTCTGAGGCTGCAAAGGCTGGAGTCCTGTTGGCTTTTATAATATCCTCAGAACATCTTTTCTATTCTCTTGTTCCTACTAAGCAATCAAGATATCCTCTGCTCTGTCTTTGCAGTTCACAGTTTTACCAATGCTTCCTTTCATGTTTCAAGTCATTTTGGGGGGCTCTTTGCTTGTAATTCTCAACATGGATCTGGCTAAAAGCCCCCAAAAGCAGCCATGCCATCATCTCAATATTAGACTGTCTTGAAATCTCTTCTGCAATATTAATTAGTCTACCACCCTTAATCTCAGTCTCAGGCAAAGTCTCTGACATGAGCAAAAATGCAGACAAACTTTCTGCCAAGGTGTAACAGATGTGTTCTAGAGTCCAACAGCCAATGTAGTGATTCTTCCTAGAGAAAACTTCCTGATCCTGGTTCAGGCTGGAGGTTTGCCCACAAGAATTCTCAGTCTCACATTCTTCTTTGTCCAAATGCACTATCTCAACCAATTTCATGGCTTAACCACTCTCACATTTGGAATTCAGGAATCAACCTATAGAGTAGGTGTTCTTAGGTGGGGGCTATTTTGCTCCTAAGGACTTATGGTAGTAGTTAAAGATATATTTTAGATGTCTCAACTAAAAGAGGTACTATTACCTTGCATCAAGTATGCTAGTACACATTTTATTAGGTATAGTGAAGTACCGCATTATAAGGATTTATCTTGTTCCAAATTTCAATTCCACTGAGGTTGAGAAATTCTGCTATAAGAATCAGAGCAAGTGGGATCAAGAAGGTGCCAAGGAGAGAACTGACAGAGAACCTCCTTGTTTGTCTTTGTGTCATTATTATTTGAGTACCTTAGAAAGCTCCAGTTACTATGTGGTGAAAATCTTAGATCAGTGTTGATCAGTAAGAGCTCGTACAAATCTTCCTCCGCATAAATCTCAATAAAGTTTTATACGATTGAATTTTATTCACCACTTCTGATGCCAAAGAGGATCGTATCAAGTCTTTCTTTTAAAATTTTATTTAAAGAGAAAAAACAAAACAAAACAGAATAAAGGGTAGCAACAATACAGAATTCCAAGGAAAAAAGGAAAAGAACAACAACAAAAAATCCTAAGAAATTATTACTTAACAAATTACATACTGACTTCTTGGAAATAGTTGTTCAAATTGCAAAGTTAAGACATGTAAAGTAGACATTCAAATAGTGAGACTGTTAGTTCTGCTCCACAATCTGACAAAAACAGCAATATGGTCATCCACCTTACCCACGCAAATATACATGCAATTATATCAAAAGGGTAAAATTAAGCACAACAAAACAGAACAAAGTGGATCACAAGAAAGCAATGTAAGAGACATAAATTTCAAAGGTAGACAATTGGAGATATTCACTCTCTATCATATTGACTCTTGTTTTCTTCCAAATAGTTGTCCATATTGTCACATACAGGGAATTCACATGAAACAACACAGCATGGAATTGATCCAAGCAGGAACAGGAGGGCATTTCAGGTCTTCAAGACCAGACATTAGGGAAACCAAGAATGGCTGTCATAGTATCTCCCATTCTCCTCAACACAGCTGTCCATACCTTCATATGTGTTGAACTTAAACAAGACAAAGCAAGCTAAAATCACTTTGAACAAAAAGTGATAGTTTTGCTGGATTTCACATCATGACATTATGGAATCAGCACTGGGTATTGTAGTGTCTCTTTTTCTTCAAAGTAGTTGTTCATTTCAACATATGTTATATACTTCTCATAAACTGTTTATAAGCACTACGCATGCATGAGTCTCTACATGTATATCTATCATTGCTGTATTAGAGGTAAAAACAAAACAAAGCAAGATAAAACAAAACAATTCCTAGAAAAGCATGAGGCAAAAAAGTCACATAAAACTGCAATACTAGGTGATCTACAATGGTTACCATGATGTCTCATCAGTATATAACAACATTAATAAAAATGAAGCATTGGAGACATTATAAGACTTCAAAAGCAAGTAATAATCAAACCAGAGTGGGTATCTTAGTGAATCTTGTCATTTTCAGTGTAGTTGCCTATACTCTTAGACTTGATGCTATCCATCATAACAGATTTAAATAAAATCAGTCAATACAAAGTAGCAATCTAACAAACCAGATTCAAATAAGATCAGTCATAATAAGACACTATAAGTTATAAAGGGCTTCAGATTAAGTTGATAGGAAATTAGGGATGATTACCATAATATGTCCTCTTATTTTTGTGATAGCTGACCATGTCCTCAAGTCTAGTATAAGTAGACAAACTGGAACAGCACATAATCCATCCTAGCAGAGTGGTGAGAATAATGTAAACTTTAAATCTTGTTACCCAATTAACAATATCCTCTGCCTCCCTTTTTTAGATAATTTCTCCCCTTTCACTCCCATGGGGTGCACTGCTTGCTTTGGGTCCCACTGCCTCCCTATTTAGAGCATCTCAATGGACCCTACTTCCTGATCTACTCTGCCTGTGCTTCTCTCTGTTAATATTTCGAGGCCATCTGTACTAGAGATTGCAGCCAATCTTCTTTGCCTTATTTCTGCTATTCTGTTTTTCTGCCATTGGTTGTCTATATTTCTGTTCCACTCTACTCTCTGCCCTGTTCACTGAGGCCTCTCTGCCACTGTTCCTGAAATGCTCGTATTCTTGTTCTTTCTCCCTAGAATGTCCTTCAATATTTTTTGTAGGGTTGGACTGGTGGTCAAAAATTCTCCTAGTTCCTCTTTGTCATGGAAGCATCTTGTTTCTCCATTAATTTCTAGAGAGAGTTTTGAAGGATACATCAATCTGGGCTGGAGATTGTTCTTCAGTGCTTGAATTACTTCACTCCAAGCTCTTCTTGACCTGATGGTCTGTGTCGAGAAGTCTGCCATGATTTTGATGGGTTTTCCTTTATAGGTGATCTGTTTCTTTTCTCTGATGGCTTTTAATTTTCTGTTCTTATATTGAATTTCTAGGATCTTGATTATTATATGTCTGGGTGTAGCTCTGTTTTGGTTGTAGGTGGCTGGAGTTCTGTATGCTTTTGCATATCATTTCTTTCTATGGTTGGTAAATTTTCCTTAATAATTGCTGTGAATAGCCATTGTAATTCCTCTGTTTTGACTCCTGCTTCTTCATTCACATGCGTTATTCTTAAATTGTAGATCCTCTTGTTGTCTTCCAGTCTTTGTATCTTTACTGCCTGCTCCCTTGTTATTTTTAAGAGATCTTCCCTTTCATGATTACACATTGCAAGCCTGTGTTCAATTTTTGATAGTCTATCTTTGGTTTCTTTCAAGCAGTTTTGCCAGCTTTCTATGGAGTCTTTAGTTTCCTGATAATCTCTTTGAATCTGCTTCATGAATTCTAGGTTTTTTCCTGTATTCGTCATTAAATTTTTCTCTCCTTTTGTGTTTCTCCATTCTTTTGTCTGTGTCTTCTTGAGAGGTACCCAGCCCTTCTTTTATAAATCTACTTATCTCTTGTTTAATTTGAATTAATATTTCAGTTTTGATCCCGCTTACGAGGTCCTGAAGATATCCTTATATGTCCGCTAACGCTGTGTTTGATGTTGCATTTTTGCTGCCCTCAATCTCTTTTGTATTTACCTCTCTTAGATCAATGTTCTCAGGGTTGGGGGCTGGGGTTTTTTTCTTATTTCTCCCTTTCGTCATGTTTTTGGTTCCTTCCATACAAGTGTAC
>PVJX010045446.1:0-12716 GCA_004027295.1 Dolichotis patagonum | reverse complement strand
GTATGTTTTTACTTATTTTGGGTGTATTGCTGGTCATACGGTAACTGTATTTTGCTGAATCTTTTGAGGAACTGACCAGATGTTTGCAAAGTGAATGCCTTTACTTTTAAAAATTGTGTTGTCTTTCTGTTACTGAGCTGTAATTGTTTTTTATTCATATGTTCTACATATGTGCCATACAAGTCCCTTTTTAGGCACATAACTTCCAGTATTTTCTCTTGTTCCTTGTGTTGTCTTTCCACTGTTTACAAATTTTTCGTGGTACTGGTGATTGAACCCAGTGGCGCTGTGCCACTGAACTATATCCTAGCTGTTTTATTTTTTAATTTCTTTGTGGCACTGGGGATTGAACTCAGAGCCTTTGCACTAAGCTATACCCCAATCCCTTTTTTTTTTTTTCATACAGGGTCTCATTAAGTTGCCCAGATGGGAGTCATACTTTTGATTCTCCTGTCTCAGTCTCTCTTCAGTGCTGAAATTTCAGACATATGCCATGTGTTTGGCTCATTTTCTTAATAGTGTGCTTTGAAACACAAGGTTTTTTTAAATTTTGATGATGTTTTACGTCTCATATTTAAGAAACTATTGACTGATTCAAGGTCATGAAGATAAACACCGATATTTTCTTGGCTTCAAAGTTTTAATGCTTATTTGTGATTTTTTTTTTTTTTTTTTTGGTACCGGGGATCGAACTCACAACTGCTCGCTTACAAGGCAGGAGCTAAATCCCTGGCCCAACTTATGTGTGATCTTGATTCATTTAATTTTTGTATTTGGTGTGAGATTGTGGTTCAGCTTCATTCTTTTGCTCGTGATTATCCAGTTGTACCATTCCTTTTGTTGAAAAGGTGGTTTCTCACAATTGCATGACCTTGATCCTCCTGTTAAAAACCAACAAACCCTCAGTTTTATCCCATCTATGTGACAGCCCTTATGATTGTTTTGACTGTTGTTGCTTTGTAGTAAGTATGGAAATCAGTATGAGTTTTCCAACTTGGTTATTTTTCAACATTGTTTTGGCTCTTTTGTGTCCTTTGTGTTTCCTTGTGAATTTTACACTAATTTGTACATTTCTTCACACAAGGCAGAGGGAGATGTGAAAGGCATATGTTGAATCATAGATTAATTTAGGGACTAGTGCCATCTTAACAATATTAAGTTTTCCGATTCATGCATACATATGTCTTTCCATTTATTTAGGTCTTCACTTTCCTTCAACAATGTTTTGTACTTTTTAAAGTGTAAATTTGGTTCTACTGCTAATTAATCCCTAATGTATTTAGGGACTGAGGATTCAACTCAAAACCTTCACACAGGGCTACATCTCTATTCATTTTATTTTAGTTTTTAATACAGGGTCTTGCTAAATGGCCTTAAATTTTTAATCTTCCTGCTTCAGGCTTCCAGAGTCCTAGGATTATGGGCATGTGCCATCATGTGCCCAGCTCCTAATTTATTTTTGATGATAATTGTAAATTAATTTTTAAGAATTTCATCATCAGTTAATTCACTGCTAATGTATAGAAATAAATTGATCTTGTATCTTGTAACTTTGCTGAACTCATTAATTAGCTCTAAAAGTTTTTTTCTGGCACTTTTGGGATGCATAAACTCATGCCATCTCATTTCTCCTTATTTCTTTCTAATCTATATGCCTGCCCCCCCATGCCTAATTGCCTTGGCCAGAGGCCCCAGTATGATGTTTATCACCACTGGTGAGAGCAGATATTCTTGTTCTTGATCTTGAGGAGAAAACATTCACCTACAGGTGTGATGTTAGATGTGAATTTTCCATGGATGTCCTTTATGAGACTGGAAATTGCCTTCTGTCCCTAGTTTATTCTGTGATTTTATTTTTAAGAAATTATCTTTTCAGCACTTCCCAACTCTTCTAATGAAGCCAGTACTATCTTGCAAAGTACAATCTGATCTCTTATAAATAAGAAAAAGTTGTTAACAAATTCGTTGAGAGTTGAAAACTTCTGCTTATTTACAAGAGATCAGATTATAGTTTCTTTTTGGGGGGATGTCTTTTGCTGATTTTGATATCAAGATAGTAATGGCTTCATGAGAGTTGCAAGTATGTTAATATAATTTGTTGAAAAATTATTTTAGGGATTGACACTGTCGCTCCATGATAATGTGCTTTTCTTGTGCTAGGGCCTGCTTTGATCTGTAGCACTCAAAAAAGTAAGAAAAGGAAAGGAAAGGTTATTTTCAAGAAATGAAGTGAAGTTTCATTTTATTAGATGAAAATATATTAGGTTGAATATAGAAAATACAGGAAAACTGGAACTAGGTAGGAAACATTTCTTAATTCTAAAGGAAAGTCTCTTCCTGTTCATATGATAATTTGAGTTGTTGAAATTTTGATGACTGACAGGGAAAAAAAGGTGACTTCTAGTCCTTTTTGGTGGTTTCACATTTCATATATATATGTGTGTGTATATGTCAGTTGAAATACTTTCTGTCTCTTAAACTTTGCAAGAAAATATAAAGTGATAGAATAAGGTAAGGCAAACAGTAGCTGTAATGCTAAATCTTTTAATTTTTAAAAAATATTGTATATTCTATTACTTGTAATATCTTTAATATTTTTAAGAATTAGATCCTTTTAAATGTAATAATGTATTGAACTGTGGGCAGGAGGGCTGGAGAAGGCAGATGTTAGACTTTGGAAACACATCCATAAGACTGGAGCTGACACAGGGTTCTAGGACATTCTTACCATTGTTCCTTTTGGGTGTCCAGGACCCTTAGGTGGCAAGACTCAGTGTTATGTTTATAGTTTCAATGATTCAGGTACATTGATTGAATACTTCTCACATAAAACATTTTTTTAAAAAAATATGAAATGCTTCACAAATTTGCGTGTCATCCTTGCGCAGGGGCCGTGCTAATCTTCTCTCTATTGTTCCAATTTTAGTGTATGTGCTGCTGACGCGAGTGCATAAAACTTAAAAAAAAATTTTTTTTTATTATTTTGAAGGTAGTAAAATACAACAGAACAAGATGGAACAAAGCTGATTGAGACAGTGCAGTGAAATTGGTACAGAACATTATGCAGGTTACCGGGATAACAGTAATAGGTACTAGTATATCTCGTTATCTTCACAGTAGTTGTTCTTTCAATCAGGTGTAGCAAAATCAAAGGAAATACAGAACATTAAAGAATTTATCAAAACAGAATATTGAATAGAGCAATACCATTAATCAGAACAAAGCAAAACAGTGATAAAAATATTTGTCTTCAAAGAGATGGTAGAAGGAAATCCCCATATTTGCTATATTACATATGGTCATCCTCCCAAGAGATGCTCAGATCTCTGGCTCCCACTTGCTAACGCGGGTTTGGTGGTGGGAAATATGGGATGTTTGATTCTCAGCCCTCGTGCCTATAGGCTCACAGCCACTTACGAGGGTGGCGATCGGGTTGCTTGGTTTCCTGGTGCCCTAAGTTCCAACATGGCGTGGATCTCAGGAGGTGCTGCTGATTCTTGCTCTGGGGTGGCTTGCCAGACCACAGCCACAAAACATATTTTGATGTTGATTTTTAATTGATTTTAAATTCATTTATGTTGAAAAGTTTCTGAAGTTTGTGGAATGTTGGTTTTGTGCTCTAATAATCTTTGAATTTATTTAAATTTCCTGGAGGTCTACAAAACAAGTTTTCTCAAATGCTTCAGGAAATGTACATATCAGCCTCTTCTTGTTTTAGCAGCCTCTTCAGTTTCTTAGCACATAAACTTTTTGTTTCAGATTCATGCAAATGTGGTTGCTAAAAATAAGGGAAAGAAATAGGTAAATTTAGAGGAAATAAATTTTCCTATGTAAAATGAGAAGGAATAGAAAAAAAATTTTTTTGTTGCCAGTGGTCAGAACCTTTTTACATTATTGATGGGAACTTAAAGCAGTACAACCTTTATAGAAATCAATATGCATGTTCCTAAAAAAAAAAAAAAGAACAGAACTAGAAATGCCATTTGACCCAGCTATTCCCCTGCTAGGTGTCTTCCTAAAAGAATTAAAGACATCATAGCCAGGCATCATAGCCAGGCATAGCCAGGCACACACCTGTAATCCCAGCATTTGTGAGGCTGAGGCAGGAGGATCACAATGAGTTCAAGGCCAGCAATAGCTACATAAGCAAGTTCAGGGCCAGCCTGCACTACTAAATGGAACCCTGTCTCAAAAAAAAAAAAAAAAAAAAAAGACATTGTATTATAGCAAAACATGCATGCATACCTATTGTTTAGAGCAGCACGGTTCATAATAGCTAAATCTTGAAAGCCACCTATATGCTATCAACAAACCAGTGTTAAAAGAAAATATGATATTTATACACTGAAGTACGACTGTTATAAACCATGATAAACTTGAATCACTTATTTAAAAAATGGATGCATCTTAAGACCATAGTGTTAAGTGAAATAAATCAGATACACAGGCTTAAATATTGCATTGTTTCTCTGAGATACCCAAATTACAAATGAAGAACAAAATAAAAAATAATAGGAAGTAGGGAGATAGATCTTTCTTAAATGGGAAGTGAATCAAAAGATGGAGGGAACGGAAAGGGAGGGGAGGGGAAGGGAAGGGGGGAAAAGAGGAATTGGGGTGTGTTGTGTTCATATCCCATTTCTACACAAGGAATGTCAGCATCATGTACTGCAAACAGTAATAAAAGGTAAAACAGTGACCGTCTTAATAAAAAGAATATTATAGAAACCTAGAGATAGCAAGAAATAATTTAGGGCAGTATTCTTTGACATATTTGTTTAGGTATAAACTTGTGTTGCAGATTCCTTGGAAACAATACTGTATTTTGTTGGTATTAAGAATATCTGCAGTTACTGTATTGTAGCCTGTGAAAGCAACTTGGAAACAAAAGATTGCTGCCAAAATAATAACCATTCTCTGTAGCTGCAGCTTGATTAAATCTTAATGATGAATCAATATAACTATAATTACAGCCTCTACTTATGTTTGCAATTTGGAAAACAGTTAAAATCGATCAAATAAGATTTAATATGTAACCACAGCAAGATGAGTCCCATTTGTGCCGTTTTTATTAGAAGTTTGATACATCAAATCTCTAAATCCCTACTTCAATTATTTTACATTTCCATTTTCATCACATGTAGTACAAGTCCTGTGAGAAACAGACTCTGTAATTAGGTCCAAGGTCAGAGCAGGTTTACTTTAACAGTATGGATGACATAATATGAGCATGGCAGCAAGTTTTTTAGGTTTTAAGATTTGATTTTTTTGTACATTATCCCACTTATAGTTTAGTTTATATTATTTTCATAAATGAAAGAACATGGAAAGTTTTTTCATAGCCAAAAGCAGCTGCTGCAAATTTAATCTCTGTGCATGGGTGATGCAGAGATACCTTCACTTACCTTGGTGCTGCTGGAGTGTCCTTTTTGAGTATCTTTCAGTCTAATTCTCATTGAGTCTGAGAAAACCAGGAGATTAATTATATCATGTTTTGTACGTGTCTTTCTGACAGCTAATGGTGCTTCTCCAAGCACAGCCAAGAGCACCTACTCTAGAATCAGTCACCTGGGCAGCTGGTCACAAATGGTTTTGGAGACAGCACTCACACGAGCCCTCCCTTGTAACCAAGATCCCTAAATGACCCCGGTTACCTCTTTTTGCTGGGACAAAATCCCTGACATCCACACGTGAAAGGAGAGAGTTTTATTTTGTCTCATGGTTTTTAGAAGATTCAGTCTATAGTTACCTGGCCGCAAGGCAGAGGGGCATGGTACAAGGGAGGGCAGGAGAGGGGAAGGAAGGGGCAGAAAAGGGGGAGGGAGGGGAAGGCTAATGGAACACAGACACAGTTCAGTGTCATAGGAATGTGATTTTCATATAGGGCGTTATGTTGAAGAAAGTATTTTAAACCCTAAGAATGTAATTTGGTCAGCTATGAACACTACATTATAATAGAAAATTGAGTTTTTCTTTCAAAAGACCAAAGTCCTGAAGAAAGCTATTCTGTGTGAGCCTGGACTTTGTCAGTGAGAAACCTTTTTTTTTTTTTTTTTGAGAATTGGTTTATTAAGATTGGGCTTCTTGGTTGCATGATGAATTAATTAAGTGCACTGTCACAAATTTGCTCGGGTTCATTCTTGTGTGATTTCTAATATTTGAGTGCCCTTGCTAAGAAACAGTTAAGTATTGATCCCTGCTTTTGAGAAATGTATAAATAATAAGTTGGATCTGTCTGTTGGGTAATGAGGGACTGTTGAGGACCTCTGTAAGGAGGCAGCACGATGTGGATTGTGAGCTGTCGTTTACAAGGACTGAAGTTAGAGCGTCACTTGCCTGTGTATTTCAGTGTGTGCGTAGGCTGTTTACTGAGGTGTCGTTTCTCTCATCTTGAAAACCGGGGCCACTGCTGCTCCACTCAGCGCATGAGCAGTGCTCAGCACAGCGCCTGACACACAGTGTCTTAAATATTGGTTCTTGTCCAATATCATGTAGATTGCTGTGTGGCATGTTTTAGGTGTTTATAGCTTGGGGAGGAATTCCAGCTGGGAAGGTGAAGAAATTTAAATTCAGAGACGTTTAATGAGTCACTAAAGATTCCTAGTTAATGTGGACAGTAAAACATCATTGCAGAACGATCAGATTGCTGTTTTTGCTGCCCACGCACCTTTGACACCTTTGAATAGAATTCTACTTGTTATGCAGTGTTAAAAATGATGGAAGTACAGATGAACAGAGTATATTACTTGGATAATATTAAGAATTCAAATCACTCCAGGCTTCTTAAAATAAGAAAAGCTTAGGTTCTTACATTTGTCGTGGTTTTACAGAAGGCAAAACAAGGTGCCCTCCCCACAAGATGTTCTGGTCCCTGCAACCTGAGAATGGTTACCTGACGGGTACAGTGAAACGTCTCGACAGAGGGAGAGTGCCTGGATTATCCAGGTGGGCCCGGTGTAATCACAGAGTCCTCCTCCTAAGGGCAAAGTGGTGGAGTCAGAGTGAAGCTGCCGAGCTGCTGGCTTGAATGTGGAAGAAGGGCCCACAAGCCTGAGAATGCTTGCGGCTTCTAGAAACAAGGGAATCGAAGCTCCCTGCCGGCTACCAAAAGCATGCTGCCTTGATACCAGCTCAGTAAACCTATTCTGCAATTCATACCAAAACTTTCATAACAAATTACCACTGAGTATGGGGTACTTTGTTAGAGCGGCGATAGAAAACTAATTTACCATCAGTCTCCTCCAAATTTTTTTTTATTGTAGAAATCTATGTCTGTCTATGAGGCTTTTGTCATCTGTGAGACCACGGTACTTTTCTCTTATAAAGTATAAAAATGAAAAAGACACCTGAGGCTTTCCTCCTGGGTTGTATAAAAGTCTGTGACAATCTTACACCCAGGGCCTAGAAGTTGATAGAATTATTTTCATTGGGAACACTTGACTTGATATGTAGCCTGAATTACCAAGGATAGTAGTAGTCTTGACATTCAAGACTAAAACCTAAGAAGATCTTAATCTTTTCTTAAGATTTTTTCTTAATCGTTTTCTTAAGATGACTGCTGGGTTTTGTATAAATTAGAATAATATTATAAGGAAGAAATATTTTATAAACTTATTCTCCAGTATAAGTGGATACAATTTGAATCTGATTCAGGAGGCTAAATTATGGTTTACAGATTGCTGTTTGATCAACTGCAGTTCCACGAGTGACCAGAAGATGGCAGACTTGACACACAGATAAATTATCCTGTAGTAGATACTGGTAATCTCAAAACAATTAATTAATTACTTTTTGAGTTTTGGTACCTATGAGTAAACTCAGGGAAGGGTTTCACACTGAGCTACATTCCCAGCCTTTAAAGTTTTTTTTTTTTTTTTACTTTGAGACGGTAACAGATCAGTACATTGCCTGTGTTAGGTTTAAACGTGATCCTTCTGCCTCAGTCTCTAGAGTGCTAGGATTACAGGGATGTGATGCACCAGTGTGATTTTTCATTTTAAACCAAGATTCATCTAGCCTGTCACCCTCTCCTGCAGGCAAACATGGCCCTGTGGAGCTAGTGACCTCATAAGATTGTAAACTTTTAACGTTGTTATTTGATTTTCAGTGATTTTTTCATGATTTGATTGTGCAGCGCAGTACTAACTCTGCCTGTTACATCTGCACCACACAGAAGAATAGAAACTTGCATGTAGTTTCAGCTTGGTGAATAAAATGCAGCCATTGCCAATAATATTATTCCAATGTACCTACATGTTTGTATGTGTCTATAATGATAGACTTTATTAAGTGAACATGTAAATTTTCTTATTTATTAAACTTGGGCCTGTTATTTTTTAAAATAGTAAGATAAAAAAGGAAAATTTGTTGCTTATATACATTAACTATATTTTATATATGGCCCCAGACAATTTCTCTTCACTAAATGTGTCCCGAGCCAGCCAAAAGATGGGAACCCATGTTTTAAACGATAATACAGGAAGATGCGCTAGGTATTAATTGGAACCCTTTCTGTTGTAGTCAGTGTTTACAAGGAAAATGATTTAATACAGGACATATGATTTATAGGAAATTTTTTGTCTTTTGTCTTTTTTTTTTTTTTAGACAGGATCTCACTCTGAAGTTCAGGCTGGCCTTAAGCTCACTTTTTAGCCCAGGCTGGTCTCGAATTTGCAATAATCCCCCTACCTCAGCCTCCCAAGTGCTGGGATTATCGGTGTGTACCACTGTTCCTGGTTTATAGGATTATTTTGTAACAGTCAATCAAATACAAAAGCGCACAGGAGATCCAGCTGCACACTAGAGACCCAAAGAATCTGGCCGAGGTCCTGGGTCCCATGGCAATATCCCACACACGTCCAGCCAGAGACCTCGAGCCCATGGCAGTGTCCTCCACAAGTCCAGCTGGAGGCCTAGAGCCCATGGCAATGTTTCATGAAAGTCTGTATCAAGAATCTGCCCTGCAAAGGCCCAGAAGTCAGTGGTGGAAGCTAGAAAGTCTGCACAGCGGGATGAAGGATCCAGCAGCTTGAGGGATCTGCACCGGTGCCAGGAAGTGATGCTCAAGGTAAGGGTCAGAACTCCCCCAAAGAGGACCACAACCGTCCTCAGAGACAGCAAGGACCCGAACTTCTCTGACAGTGAGAACAGCTGAGTTCTTATCAAGAAAACCAGTGTGACAAGCTTCTCCAGGAGGATCAACAGCACGCCATTTTCCCCTGCAGTTCCCTTTTTAGGCTGTTGGCAACAATCAGCTGGGCGTTCCACACCCAGTATCATGCTCATTCAGCTCAGCTGGGTGTTACAGGTGGACAAGTAGTTAGTCCACCACACTTTATAAAGACAATTTGGGACTTACAAAAAGAATGTGGAATAATAACCAATGCATCTCAGCAATCTTCAGTGTTGTGAGTTGTCTCCTTGACCTTGGATTAATTCACCATATTGCATTTGTGAATCCAACATGGATTTTACTCTCTGATTAAGCTTTGATTGCTCTGTGTAGTGTATTTACATTTAAGTTTACATTGAATTAGTACAGAGTTGCCAAATGAAACATTAAGAATTCACTAACATTAAACTTTCTAAATTCATAAGGTATGTATAAATATAGTATACCTCTAGTGAGAAATAATTCTGGAGATGGTAATCAAAAGATTTGGGATTCACCCATGTTTCCTGAGCCAGAGAACTCTCTGAACTTGAATATCATCTGTTATTTCAGATTAATTTATATATAAAATTTGGACACAGTTACTCTCAGGAATGCATATAGGTTGATTGAATTTATTATGGAAAGGTTTTAAATCAGGTATTTTTTGTGAACTATATTAAAGTAGTTGGGGAAAGATATAATGTTAGCATACGGTGTGATTTGATCAGTGACCTTGACACACACTTCCAGAGCAGAAAGGCAGAGTGAGATTGTAAACCTTGGCGGATGATGGGCGGGAAGTACAGAACTTGGCTGTGGCAATAAAAGAACCAGAGAATTAGCAGCATCTTTCTCTCTCCTTTGTCCCTTCCTTCATTCATTTTACCTAATGAAGTTTGCTGTGATTTAATCACTTTCAAACACATAGTCTTATGATTTTAGTTTTGCATCTTTGCGTTTTACTAATAAATACTAAAAGGACACACTTAACTCTCTATTGAATAGTTTATAATATTCAGAAAAGTTTTTCTTTATTCCAAAGGAAGAAAATCTCGGTAAAAGTATCAGTATTTCATCAAAAATTTAAGACTTATCGTATTGTTGCTATTAATTCTAATTAGCCCAGCATTGCATTTTGATGTTGATGTAAGCTGTGAGTCATGTGTTTTTCTTTATGCAAAGCCTTAGTTGCTTTGTCTTTTGATAGAATTTCAGCATATAAAACATTCTTGGGTTTAATGAAAAGTTCACTATTCCTGTGTCATAGGTTCATCCCGAACCCCAGATGTGCAAGGCAAGGAACGCTGTGCAGGGGGTGTACCCGGACATCCACAGATGACATTACCTTTATTTCCTTTCATAGAACCACAGTCCTGTAAACATGTTTTTGTTCCTGTGCAGTGAAATACACTGTTGTGGCTCAAATTCAAATCTAAGAAAGATCAGAGTTAATAGAAAAGCGAATGGAAGGTACTGGAGGAAACAGTGGGAGGAATGGCTTTGTAGCCTGTCCCCCGGCCCACCATTGCCATGCCACAGAAGTCAGGAAGCCACGCTGGGTGCTTTGTACTCCTTCTGTTAGTTAGATTGTTTTTTATCTGGGAACCTTTTCAAAGTTTTTCTTCTGCTTCTGTATTTTTAAGAAATAAAAACATAATATTAGAGCATGGAGGGTTATGAAGCATGAAGTTCCATAAATATTTATACCAAACGTCAGAAGTGGACAGTTCCTATTTTCTTGACATATTGAGGTCATATTTCACTGTTGACCTCTTGAATTGAAAAAAGTATACCTTCTTATTTATTTATTTATTTATTTCCATTTCTTTAATGAGCTTTGGATGCTGGGACCGGTCCTTTAGGTTCATGTAAGTTTCAGTAGATTCTATTTTTATATCTTGGTTTATGTTTCTTAAAGCTCACACTGTTTCAAAAGAAATAATTTATATGTAATTTTAAGCCTGACAGTAAACTTTTTAATCTTCTTTTGGACTTTATTGTTATTACATTAAAATAATTGTTTTTTTGGTCAAGGCTGTTACATAGATTTGAATCTAAAAGCATAGTGTAAATTACCCCTTTCATATTTTCTTTTTTCCCTCACTTAAAAATCTTTGGTCCATGACAAACATTTTTATCCTTTGAAATTGTTAAAACCTTATAGAGTAATAATACATGGTAATTAAAGAGAGTTTAGAAATACAATTAAGCAGAAAGGAAGAAATATCACCTGTAATCTCACTCTATTTTTCTAGTTTTTGTATATGTGTAGGCTCTTTTATATAAAGAAAACATTTAAAAAATTATAGAATATTGGTAAAATCATTTCCTTGGTAATGATTGTGTTTTCCTCCTACTAGGAGTTTCATTTGCTTTCTACGTGAAATAATGTAAGAAATATATGTAATAGATTTTTCCTCTCAGTTGATTAGTAGAATTGGTACCTGTCACCTTCAAGATGCTTATGGTTTGGTGGAAAGAAAATAATAAATGTAAAAATTATATATATAGTATGAAGCCGGCAGTGGCACACACCTGTAATTTCAGCACTTTAGGAAGCTAAGACAGGGTGATGGAAAATTTGAGTCCTCCCAAGGCAACTTAGCAAGACCCTGTCTCAAAAAATTAAAAAACTCCATGGTAGAGTGCCATGGTTTTGATCCTTAGTATCACATACACCTGCAGAAATGTATAGTGTAAGTTAATAAGTAAAACATTTCAGGTCAGAGTTTATTTGAGTTTATTTGGGTATCAGCAGGAGGGAGCTCTTTGGAGGTACACAGAAGGTGTGATTATAGGGAAACGAAGAATTATAGAACCAAGTACCTAAATGGGTACCATAAAGGTTTATAGTCCAAGTTAAGTAACAAAAATTTTACATATCATTGGGTAAATGTATATATTTCTATTTGTCAGTTAAACTGACTGAAAGAAAAATTAGAAAAGCAGTGAGTTCCAAGAAGGCCAGGGAAGTGCTGACAGGTCTCTTAGGGCTGTGCCTCAGTCATGGTATGAAGACCCTCAACCAGCCCTTCGCAGGCTGAGCCCTGGCTGAAATCAAGTGTGGAGTAGGGTGCTGGGAGCAGCGCCCAGCACGGATGGGCTCGGCTAGCTCTACCCCTGGGGTCTTCCTGTGATAACCCATGTCGTCAGCCTCTGCCTTCCCCATCCATGGGGAATTACTTCCCTCTGAAATAAAACCCTTGATCCCTTGGTACGTGACCCTCTTTACGTATGAATTCATCTCTCGTTTTTCCCCCCCGCAGTGCTTGGGACTGCACACAGGGCGCCTCACATGCGGAGCAAGCATTGGACCGCTCCTGCTTCTGGGCCACCTCCCTCTGGCAGGACTCTGCTCTTATCCAGCTGTGTCTGTAAACCCTTCTGCATTCACTTAGTGATAGCTCACTTTCTCAACCACCTTGTCAGACCGCTCCCCAGTAACCTTCATACATACATACTTTGCTCCAGACTCGGGAGCCTTGTGAGACTTTGGCTCCTTGAGTGTTAAGGTTCGAGGTTGCCTGCAGTTGCAATTGATCCTATGTATTCTAAGAAAAAT
>PVJX010045445.1:0-12711 GCA_004027295.1 Dolichotis patagonum | reverse complement strand
AACATATATCACATACCAGGTGCTTCACATGATTGGGATGAAAAATGAGAAATACATGGTCTGCTTTCCAGGACCTCATTATCTAGCAAAATGACAGAGATCCATGCAACTAGTAGTGGTAAGATGTAGTTAGTGTAGGTAATGTCTCAGTTGATTGTTACTGAGAATACCAAGGGGAATGTAACTAGCATGGCATGATATGGAAACCAGAGAAAGGACATTCCAGACACAAGCTGGATTTTAAGAAATCAGCAGTTCAGTAGACATTGATGGTGGGCTAAGAAGGCACACATAAGACATCAAAAGGTAAAATTCTATAGTTATATTTGCTACTAGGTTTGTCATTACCCCAGAGATATGATTAGCATCGGACCTAGATTAGACCTTCAAACTTGGCACAAATGGGGTTTGGCACTACAAAGTCCCAAGAGCAGTGATTCTCAACTCAATGTATTCAAATCACACTAACTGTTTTTCTGCCCAAAGATATGTAGATACAAGTTATGGCCTCAGCTGAATTCAGAAGCATTGTACTTCAGATGTCTAAAGCACAGCAAGGTTGATATCTTTTATAGTGTTCTTTAAGAATCTAAACTTTTATTACCTAGAGACCTAATAACAGTACAGGCAGACCTACACATGGGAATCCAGTCGAAAATCCTCTGTTGCCTGTAACTCTCCTCCAGCAGGCAGGGGATTTAGAATTACTCTGTGACTCAAGCAGGAGTTCATACATACATGGAAGAGATGTGCGCTCTTACAGAAAGTATCCCTTTTTAGTTCTTGCATAAAGAGCATGTACCGACAAGTGCAGTATTCTTGCTAATTGTCAGGAAATTCATACTTCACCCAGAAAACAGGCAGTCTTTTCTTCTTTTGGAGATGAAAGAACATTAATTTAGATCTAATTCCCTTATACTTGCCATCTTTACCATCTGTTGAAGAGAACAAATGTTTACCATAAAAGCATACTTTAAACTAAATATATAACCAGCAAAGATTAATAAATGCAAGGAAAAATCACATTCTCAAGGCTTTTAGAAAATTCTTTTATTTAAACAGCATTCATTTTTAAAAGAAGTGATATCCTACAATCTCATCATTAAGTTTCAAATAAGCAGAGTTAACAAAGTATCAGTAGGAATTAAAGAGAAATGCTTTTGAAAAGTAAGATCTGAGGAATCATAGTTATAAGTGTCCTCAGCTATGACTTAGCAATGATCGCAACATCTGGGATAACCTGCATTTCCTCATAATTCAGTTCAGTTCAACTCATCAGTCACATAACTGTTTAGAAAATTGTGAGCTCTGACAGCCAGACTGACTTGCTCTTGGCCATGCATAGGTCTCCTTAGATGTCTGGGCCAGGTTCTTGGTTGTATAGAAGGAATGAGAATGTGCTAAAATAGTCCCTGGGCAAAGAGTGAGCCACTTCCTGGGGAGACAGTGGAGGAGGTAACATATACCAGACCCAGCATCCAGCTTGGTATGGGATAAGTGAGAAGGTTGTGGAAAATTCTTTACAGATCCTTGGTTTTAAATTATATGGATGATGGTGATTTTCCTGCTAGCTAGATAAGCTAGATTCATCCTCTACCCGTTCTCTCTGTGGCTAAAGTACACATAAGCTAGTTCTTCACAACCTTCGTGTGAGTTTTGATCTTATGGATCACCCATAGTAAACTTTAAAGATTGGGCCACTTTTCTCTCCTGGGAGCTCTGAGGAGACATGTCCTCTTGTTGGTTGGTGTGTTCTAAAAGTGAAAACCTCACTTTTAACATTAACTTGAGTCGAAAAGGGAGATGGTAAATCTGCTAGCAAAATGAAAAGGCCTGACTTCATGAATTTTAATTTTAGATGGCCTTTGTATTAGCTAGTACTTTGATTGTCCATGTGCCTTGTTTCCATTAACAAGGAAAATTGGAAATTTTATATAGGTGTGTCTACTTACAAAATAGCCAACTATACATCGTGTGCATGTATGATATCTATGACCTCAGTTTGTTCATTTGTTTGTTCTTTCCCTCCTTCCTTTCTTCTTTTCTCTTTATTTTGAAACTTTATGTAAAACTTGATCAATAATGTTAATTCAGTATTCCTACATATTATAGTAATAAATAAAATTACATTGGCTTATGTCTGGGGTTCAGTACAGAAACAGGGTACAGAAGCCTGATATAATAGCAAATAAGTATAGTGGTAGTAAAAATAGGGAGATTGTGAGATTGAAAGTCAGCTTCCAGTCTTTTTAGTTTTATTTAGATACCAGAAACACAGTAAAATAAATATGACTCACTTGCCACTTGTATGTATCGTGTTTGATTTTTGGAACCAGGACTTGCTATTGTACCAAGGAATAAACCTTGCTATGTAGGCTGAGATAGACCTGTGATGATGGAGAGAAGACAGAGTGAGAACAACATTCTGGTTTTTTATTTTAAAAAAATACTCAAATCTACTATCAGCTAAGTGTGTCTTGGAATGATAGAAAATTTTGTGGAACACTTTTGTTGAAAACTTCTGAGTTGAGAATATGGTGCCACTGTAACTGAAAAGTTTGATTCATCTCTGAGAAACAACCTCAGAGAACTGGGGTTACCTGTGATGTGCTCAAGTAAAGAGGAACATCTGTTGTCTTAGAGTAGAGGACAAAATCCAGACTCTCTTTGTTGGCAGGAGTTCCCCTCCCAAGAAGGGCAGTTGGTTGGGGTCTCCAGCAGTCAGAGCCCTCCACAGGGCATAAGAATTTGCCTTCTGTGCTGATTTTCTTGCACTGTGGGTTCTTTATGACTCGTTTACTTATTGTAATGTAAAAACTGCACATGAAGTAATGGCAGCCTGCAAGTGAATGCATTCATTGAGGAAAAATATGAGCAAGTGGGTGCTTTGTTTCTTTAGTCCTGGGTGGAATCTTTGAGTTTGGCACAGGGCTCAGCAGATTGTGGTTTTGGGTTATTTTAAGAGACAGTGCTCCCTTTTGAGACCTGATTCCAAGGCTTTCACAGAGATGGACCTATGAGTATAATCCATACATAGCCTGCCTTAGTTAGGTCTGATGTGAGATCTTTTTCTTCTACATCTTGTGTTTCTTTGATGTATTTGAAATATTTTTTATATCAAATTGCTGTTGCTCTTTAATGAGCTACCCTCACCAAACAATTGAGGCAGAGAAAGAAAGAGAAACATGAAAAAAAATATGGAGGACAAAGAGGAAAGACTGATTTTTTCCTAACGAATATTGACAAATGAGACATACAGTAGCATAATTTCTGTTTCCTTGCAAGTCTTAATGGACCAAATACAAATTTTACTTCTGTATATTTTCTTCAAAAGAGTTACTCCTGTTCATTTTCTGTCCTTAAGAGTTGTTCCCATCGGGTAGGCTGGAGATCAGCTACAGTGATCACCTATTATACAAGGAGATGGTCACTGCACCCTTGAGAGTCTTGAGCTTATTTTTGAGGGCTTTTTACTCTTTTAATTGAGAAAAAAAAATCTCACTGAACCTTGAACATTCTTCTTCATGCACATCATGTGATTTGACCTCCTGGACAGTGCAGTTTTGATGTAGAGGTGAGATTTTTGACCTAGTTCTACCCTTAGGAAATGCAAATATTTTCTCAATTAAGCGAGGTCCACTTGGCTAACAACAAACTGTTGTTTCTTACTGTTCTGAGCTAATAAGCTTGGTATGTGAAAAAGACCCCCTGCCTTTGCATGTTAGTGAGAAAAACCCATGACCGATCCTCAGGAGATAACTGTGCTTTCCTCTCTGCTTTAGTGAAGCAAGAAATAATTAATTTTGTGTAAATATAGCTTGAGTATTTTTTTTTCTTCTTTTCAGTTTGTCTGATTGCCTAACAAAGCAATAGAGGGTCAAATTTCTTTGGAACTAACCCAAAACTCAGATGCAATCAAGGGACAGGGGCACTTAAGTTTAGTGACCAACAGAAGTCTTGTTTGTTGTCTCAGGAGGTAGTTTTATGACATCGTAAGTACAGAGTTGTGTTTGATTATTAGGCGCTGATGGGGCAAAGGAGATGAAGCCAGGGAGAAGCCTCTCCAGGTAGATCTTTATTTACATCAAACAGTATTAAGCATTACATTTGCTTCACTTTTACTTTGGAATAATTTTAGAAAAGCAATCTCCAAACTGTATGGAAAATTTTTTTTTGTTCACCTTGTATCACTTCAGCTTCTGCTGTGCATGTTCCACATGGTCACAGTGTTACCACTGAAACTGTCGCCAGATGGGATCCCTGGAGGTCCACCAAGGAGGAGATGGGGACCTCCCCTGACAAAGTTAGTTTGTTAACTCTCAAAAAACATTTCGGGACCCATTTGTGAGGGGTCTAGACACATTTATTAGGTAGACTTAGAAAGTAAGAGAAGAAGGAGGGGGTTTTAGCCTGAGCAGCCGATGGGGCCATGGCTCCGATGGGGTGTGTGGGGAGTCAGACTGGCCTGTTCACGAAAGAGCCAGGCCAGCTGTGACGGATTAGCTGAGGTGGGCCAGGATCTGGCTGATCATTAGCTCTGCTTTGCATGACTGCTCCAGCAGAAGCCTTTTACCCTGGGGGGAACTGATTCTGTAAGTCTGTTTGTGTCCTCAATCTTGGAGGATACGTTAGATCATGAAAATTTAGGACTAATAAACTCGGTTTTACCGATTTTGGGGCAGATATTCCCTAAATGACTGACATACCTATATGCAGCGCTGAGATGGAATTTGAACCAGGCTTTACAAAATGAATGGCAAGTTTTGTTCTGCTTTTAGTTACCTATCAGGCATCTATACATTCAAGCAAAGAGTCTCTTCTTTTCCTCCTCCTCAGTATTTAATCTGTGGGCTTTTAGAATTTTGTCAGTTTACTCACTAATACCCGTTTTCTGGTACAGGATTTCATGTTTTATTTTGTTGTCATCTTTCCTTTGTTCTACCACCTATGAGGATTCCTCAGTCTTTCATGACTTTGACAATTTTGAATGTCAGCTACTTTGTAGACTGCCTTTTACTTGGGTTATTAGGTTTCTAGTGATCTGGATAAGATTACTCATCATGGGGACAAGGAAGCCAGGCAGTAATGCTGAGCCCTCTTTATTGAATCATTTCAGAGGTGTCATTGGGGAAACAGAATTAAAAAACAGTTATCTCTCTTATTCAGAAATCTCTCTACAAAGGCAGTAGAAAATAAAAATGCTTTTATTATTGAGCGGTAGGAAGCACAGTTTGGTGCCTGTCAGGTAATCTCTTAAGAGATGAAAAAGACAAAAAGAAATGTACATAGCCAAGCAAATGCAGCCCACTACATCCATGTTTTCAAGATAACCAACAACTAGACCTTCAGTAAGAGATCTTGACAGCACCATTTATCTCAGATAATTGTCCTCATTTTCTCTGGCCATTGAGGTGACCATCTGTATTAACCAACTGGCCTTATCCAGAGAGAAACAAGCTTCTCATATCTTTATGGTGGGAATTTTTGCAATTTTGGGCTGGACGCTTTCCTAAGTAGGCTCCTAGCACCTGAAGTTAGGATTCTCACAGAGCCTGACAACAGTGGTGCAGCTTGCCCTGCTCTGTACTTCAGAAGTATGGGAAGCCTTCCAGAAAGACATTCCTGGTCATAAAGGCCACATGAGGCCTAGCTAGTGTGCTAAATGATTATATACGCTTCCAAAAGAGGAGAATGTGTTTCCAGTTTTTCAAAATGTTCTGAGAAAAAAGAGAGGAGGGAAACCTCTACTTTAAAAACCTCTTTAAATTTTAGGTATCCTTATAGGGCACAGTGTATATGACCTTTCCTGATGGTGTTAACTTTAGTACCTGGGCTAGCGTCATGTTTTGCTATAAAGTTATTTTTATTAATTCGTAAGGATTTCATGGGAGATAATTCAAGACTAAGCAAATGTACTGCTCCTTCCTATTCAAGGTTTAACCCACAAAATGCAGCATGCATTAGTAGCTCTTGCCTGCAGCGACATTTACTATCGTGTTTGCCCATGGTGATTTCCTATTTTCATGACTTCTCCTGTGTGTACTGTGTTGATTGCAGTTCTGCTCTACAGAAGGGTTGTTATCACATGTGCGTTGTCATTTGTATCAGTATGGATCATAGATATTCATTTTAAGGGTTAACATCCAAGACTAGCATTATCCATTTTGTTGGTTAAATTATCCCTGCTCTGGCCAGTGGGGACTTCTTCAGGCTGACTTTGGAACCCTTCTGATGTGGCCTCACCTGTTTTGAGTCTTTGATTACCTTCAAGCGCTGGGAGATATTCCAGGCTTATTTTACATTTTTCCTTTTCTGGCCCTGGACTCAATTGTGTGTCCATGGAGGCCTGTTCCTTTTATTGTACTTAGAAACCAGCATGTGGGAAATAGAGGTGATCCTCACTACTGCAGTGTCATTGCTTGTAGACCCTCTCACCAGACAGAGATGGAAACACACTCAGATTCATGAAGGTTGTGTGCACTCATCTGCACCATCCCTAGGCCAGCTATGTGTCCCAGCACCGCATATCCAGCATCCCTCTTTCCTCGTCCTGAATTTCCATATGGACTGGTCTATTTCTGGGTTTTTAAAAAATACATCCTTATTTCTCTGATTTCCTTTATTTGTCTTATTTCTCTATGAATGAGTATTATCCTACTAAAGTTGATTTTGAAAATTATCAACATAGTAGTTTGCAACAAGTAAAACTTCTTATTTTTTGTTTTTTTGAGGCAGGGCGTCACTACATAGCTCAGGCTCGCCTAAACTCACTGTGCAACCCAGGCAAACTCACAGCAATTCTGTTGCCTCAGCCTCCTGAGTGCTGGGATGACAAGCATGCACCACCACACCTGGCCAACAAGTAAAACTTTTAACAAAATGAAAACTATATATAGTCCCTAAATCCATCATTCAGTTGAATTTCATTTTTGTAAAGGATTTATCAGTTTTTCTCTATAGATATGTTTATACATAGATATATCTATATACTCTATATGTGTGTTATATAATGTATGATGTTTTTATTTTAGGAAAGTTACTTTTATGAAGTCATTTTATATATGTTTCTGTATATACATAGAGTTGTAATCATAAGACATCTATTTTATACTTTTTTCACTTTCATTCATTTTATTATTTTGTTTGTACATTTCATATTTGTCATTCTTTTCTTTTTTTTTTTTGATGTTCCTTTTTTTTATTTTGAAGGTAGTAGAAATACAACAGAACAAGACAGAGCAAAGCCAATTGAGACAGTGCAGTGAATTTGGTACAGAACTTCACAGCAGGTTACTGGGATAACAGTAATAGGTACCATAGTAGGTCTCATTATCTTCACAGTAGTTGTCTAGTCAATTAAGTATAGCAAAATCAAACCAAAGGCAGAACATTATAAAATCAATCAAAAGAGAATATTGAATAGAGTAAAGCAATTAATCATAATGAAAACAAAACTGAAAACAACACTTGCTTTCAAAGAGAAGATAGAGGAGGCCCCCCCCCCCATATTTGCTGTGTTGCATACAGTCATCCTGCCAAGAGATGCTCAGACCTCTCTCCCCAGTTGCTAAGGCGGGGGGGAGGGTGTTGGGATGTTTGATTCCAAGCCCACACACTGGTAGGTTCAAGAGACACTACTGGGTCTCCTCCTGGCTCATGCCAGAGGAAGGCGCTTACCAAGAAGGCGGGCGAATTGCTTCTTTGTGCAGGCTCTTGGGTTTCACCTTGGCCTTGGCCGGATCTCGGGGCCCTTCTCTGGTTTTCCTCTTGTCATCATTTCAATAGCAACACATACTATCCTACTGAGTGATGTTGTAAGTTACTTCATACAACTTATTGTGATAATTCCCATTGGTTTTGCTATGTAATGTTCTATGCAACATCTTTAGATACGTGGCATTTTTCTGCTTCTGCATTATCAGAGAAGTCAGAGAGAAATCCAGTGTCAAAGGGGATACCACATTTATGCTTAGAATACCTTCCATAGTTTTGAAAACATTAACTTAAAATATTACCAGTAAGCTAGTTGTGCCTCACAGTACTTGGCATTGGATATATGGGTTTTGGATAACCAAACAGTATATAAAGTTTAGATTTCTGAAAGCCCCCTGAATTTGGTAGTATTTTGGAATCTTCTTTGTCTTACTTGTTTGCCTCAATCTGTCTCCAGGCAGCAATCAACAGAGCTGAACCTTTTTCCTTGGCTTTGGAACATTGCATTCTCTTGATTTACCTCTGTGTTCCCTGTCCACTTTTCTTTTGGTTCCTCTAGAATTCCATCTTCTTCATTACCCAAGCCCAAGACTTACTCCTGAACCACTTTCCCTGCTCTCTGATCCTTTCTGTGGCAAGTTCATTCAGTTTCCTGACTGTGAACACCATCTCTGAGTTGATTCTCCCACACACATGTCCCCAGCCCTGGCCCACCCTGTGCTCAGCCTGTCTGTGTGGACGGCTCCCCTACAGAAGCTGCACAGCCATTTCTGATGTGCTGTTCAGAACTCTGGAGTTCATGGCCAGAACCGATTTTCTCCTTCACCTTAGGAAATGCATCACTATCTACCAGACTTTTCAAGCTGTCTTTCTCTTACTTGTCTAGCACATTCTAATTCCTATCTCAAACACACATCTAGAATCTACCCACTTTTCTCTTTCTCTTCTATCATCCCCCATGAAGAGCCACCACCATCTCTTGCTTGAATAGCTCAATATTTCTTTTTTGGCTCCTTTGTTTCCACTTTTGCTTTCTTCAAACCCTTCTCTGCATAGGATCCAGAGCTATTGTTGAACTCTTCAGTGGAGTCTAATTGCACGTTGGCTGATATCAGCCTTCTGACCTTGGTGTGTAAGGACACCTGTGTAATGTACCTGGCAGCTGACCTCTCTTCTCCCTGACCACACTGGGTCACTCCAGCATCCTTTCTGCCTTTCAGACGGACTCAGTTTTCTTCAGAGATTTAGCACATCTCTATGTTGCTTATTTTCTTCAGAGTTCCTTTCATTATTAGTGACTGTGTACTTTGTGTTTGGTTTCTTATTTTTATCTGGCACCAATCCCCTCTATTCTGAGTACTGTGTTCACCAGTGAATACTCAACGTTTAGCCCACAGCTTGACTCAGATAACTGATGGATGTCATTGAATGAGTGAATTCGCCACGTTGAAATGAAGTGAACTATGAGATGTTTGGAGGATTTTACTGCAGACAGTTTCTGATTTCAGAGTGTGGATGTCTCTGAGGACCTGCTTCTTCCATTGAGAGAGGAGAATATTGGTTGGTGGCTGGGGTAGGTGACTTGATTCTGAGGAGACTGCTGCAGATACAAATCCTTTGCTGGGCAGTGATGGAAGCATGCATATTTTGGCACTATTCATGAGCTGGTTTTTTTGAAAAGGGCATAGATTGGTATGTTATTTTCCACTCTGAAAATGTTTCTTGAAATTAAAATAAATTTTGTCCATATTTTGATCAGAGAAGTACAGTTATTATACAAAAATGGGAAAAGGAGACATTAATTACTGAGGCTGGATTGAATTGGCAACACACTTGAAATTCTTAAATTTACCAATTAGTTCCCTTCTAAGAAAAACACATCAGCTTCAGTTTTGGTTAAAGACAGAATACCATGAGTTAGAGGCACCATAGTTGGCTTGTGGACAGTACAACCTCTGTAACGTCTGAAAGGAGAACCTTTGGGCCTCTTAAAAAGATTGATTCATATCTATGCAAATTTAATTAGTGCCATATTTGCCTTGTGAAATGTATGGTTACAGGGGAAGCATCCAGTAAGCAGTTGAAACTGAATCCTAGAGATGGTTTTAGGAAAAACGCAATTGACCTAGTGAGTATTTACTCTGTGTCTCTGTCTCTGTCTCTGTCTTTCTTTCTCTATTTTTTTAATCATTTTTTCTAACAGTTATGAGAAGATACCTCTATAGGCTCCTGCTTGGTATAGATAGCATTTGATTGCAAATGCCAGAGACTTTTGTTGCCTTAGGAGTCATATTTTTAATTTTAATTTTAAAAGTAAAATATGTTAATACTAAAGACCTTTCCTTTTATTCAACATAGCTTACGTTTTAGTGACTCCTTGGTAGTAGTGACCATGCAGATAGCTCAGAGGTTATGGAAATACAGCACCGACCTCCCGTAGCTGAGTCCCTGGTGTTACCCAGGTAGGTGAAGACTCCGCAGGCAGCTCAGGAGTGGAATCCTAGGGCTTGAAGTGAACTCTGCCTGTAGGGGTCTGGAATAATATTTTCTGTTGCTGTATTCTTCCTTTAATGCTCTCCCGCTCTCTCGTGTGCCCCCCATAACCCCAGATAGAGTGGATACCCTGGCTGCCTTCCTTGCATGGTGAATCCTCACTGTGGAGCTGGCAAAGCCAGGGCATCACAGGGGAAAACCAGCATGTGCTGGAGACAGTGGTTCTCCCCAGTGTGGGTGAGGGCTTGCCTAGTGCTAACATTGTGGGCATGTTGCCCAGCGGACATCCTGGGGCTGAAGGGCTGAGGGCGGAACAGGGGATGTGCTCGGCTGCGTCACGTGCCCTTGGCCAGCTGCTGTCGGTCTTTTCCTAGTAGCAATTCTACAGTCCACTGCTTGAATGGGTTTGGTGACCAAAATCCCATTTGAGAAAACAAATCAAAAAACGACAGTGGTGAAATCATGAGTACAGAGTAGTAAGCTAAGAAGTAACACAAAAGGAAACACACACAATCCGGAACTATCCCCGCCTTTCCCCCCAGCTTGGTTACTGGCAGTTCCAGTAACTTTGGAGAGTTCTCCTGGGTTAATTGGTTATTTTTTAACTTTATGGGGGTCATGTTACTCCCTGCAGCGTGGCATTAGGGAAGCCCAGACACACTAACTTAGGAATGCCTTAACAAAGGTCAAAGTACAGTTTAGTTTCCCTACAAGGTGACGTGCTCATTGCAGATAATTACTTTGACAATGAAGTTGATAAATTTGAGGTTTAACATCATATATTCAAAATGCTTAGGATTATTTGATTTTTCAAAATATTCCATAGAGTGTAATAAAGGAAAAATTAAATCACAATGTCAATAGCTTAGAATTTTGTGGTGTGTTGGTTAATTGATTTAATGGATCAAAATTTACTGAAAATACTCATTACACACACACACACACACACACACATATGAGAATATAATGAGTATTTTCAGTAAATTTATATATATAAATTTATATATATAAATTTGTATATAAATTTATATATATATAATTTCTATAGTATATATTTACACTTAGGAACTTTCTGAGGAATATATTATGTCTGATAGGTATTTTATTTTGGGGTTACTTTTAAGCTACACAGAAATCCTTTACCTTGCTATGTTTTGAATTACTTTCCTGCTTCAATGAAGTGAGACATTCTCTTGGACAATAGTTCGGATAAATCTGTTAACCAATGCTGCAGTATCCACCACAGGCAGGAAAATAACCCTCTGAAGAAGAGATGGTCATGCACCCGTGACAGATGAGTCCTGTCTCTTCTTCTGGGAATTAGTGGCTGGATGGGGCGCAGCATCCGCGGGCCCCAGTGCAAGACCCAGGCAAAGAGTTGTTTCATCAGCTCCTAGAAACTAATTGGACCCTTTTGGGAATGTTCTAAACAGCCTGTTCATTATTATTAGAGACATCATTTATAACAAACTGAAGTTAGCATGGTTGGCATTAAAAAAATCATTATTACATAAGAATGCTAATGAAAATATTCTTTCCAAAATATTTCAGTGGTTGGCCTGATTTTGTTACTGTGCCTGAAAATTGGTATTTCTAGAAGTTTTTGAGGTAAATTTCCTTTCCTTTTCTTTCCTCTTTTCTCCTTCCTTCCTTCCTTTCTTGCTTTCTTCCTTCCTTTCTTCCTTTCTTTTTCCCCCTCCTTCCCTTCCTTCCTCTCTCCTTTCTTTTGCACTACTGGAGATTAAACTCAAGATCTTTGCACTGAGCTACATTCTCAGCCCATTTTTTATTTATTACTGTGAAACAGAGTATCACTAAGTCACAGGTTACCCAGGTTGGGCTTGAACTTGAAAACTTCCTGCCTCAGCTTCCCAGATTGCTGGGATTGACTATAGGTGTTTGCCACTATGCCCAGCTAAAAATTCAAATTTTATTCCATCATACTTGTACACACATTTTCTTGATAATATCACATACAGAATAGGTGCAAGGTAGTAGCTGAAGGAGCAGAAACTTTAGCAGACTGGGAAGATATTAGGACCATTGCATAAAACTTGTTTCAGTGTGTCATTATATATAAAGATTTATATGCACTCGGGTACACAGATTCAAGAAAGATCTTATTTAAATGGGTACAAACACGTGTCTGTTGTTTCTGCCTTGAGCAGCACTAGCAGGCTGCCTGGCACAGCTGGGGGAGCCCCAGACCTGCATCAGAGTGTCTCTGTGTGACCGCTCCTTTGCTTACTCTGTGATCTTGAGGGACAGGGACACTCATCTTTTCCCACTTATACAACTGGAATAATGCCACCTCCTAAAGCTATTTTGAGGAACAAGTATGAGCATAAATGAAGGCATTTTATAAATTTTATAGTTACACTTGTAAGCTTATTTGAAAGTCACTGCTTTATAAAGATCTTGTGAAAAGTGGAAGTAAAATGGGAAGTGTTTGACTCAGTTCTGAGCATGATACATACTCAAAAATTCATCTTCATTTTGGTTTAA
>PVJX010045444.1:0-12713 GCA_004027295.1 Dolichotis patagonum | reverse complement strand
CACATCAGGAAGACAGAACGAACACAAATAAACAACCTGATGCTACAACTCAAACATCTAGAAAAAGAAGAGCAAGCCAAGCCCAAAGCCAAAAGAAGGGAGGAAATTATAAAGATTAGAGCAGAAATTAATGCAATAGAGACTAAGAAAGCAGTACAAAGGATCAATGAATCAAAGAGTTGGTTCTTTGAAAGAATAATAAAATTGATAAGCCCCTGGCCAACCTTATTTAAAAAAGGAAAGAAAAAACTCAAATTCATGCAATAAGGAATGAAAAAGGTGAAATTACTACAGACTAGGTGGAAATACAGAAGATCATCAACGCCTATTTTGAAAACCTCTACTCTCATAGGTTCGATAACACTGAAGAAATAGATTCCTAAATACATATGAACTACCAAAGCTGGGTCAGGAAGATGTAAAACTGCTGAATAACCCAATTTCTATTAATGAAATTGAAAATGTAATTTAAGTTCTTCCCTACAGAGAAGAGCCCAGGCCCAGATGGATTTACTGCAGAATTCTACAAGAAATACAAAGAAGACTTAATTCCAACACTCCTGAAACTCTTCAATGAAATCAAAAGGGAAGCAATTCTTCCTAAGTCATTCCTGGAATCAAATATTACTCTACTACCAAAACCTGAGAAAGACCCCACTAAAAAAGAGAACTATAGGCCAATCTCCCTAATGAACATAGATGCAAAAATTCTCAATAAAATATTGGCAAACAGGATGCAGCAAATCATCAAGATTATTCACCCTGACTAAGTGAGATTCATCCCAGGAATGCAGGGATGGTTCAACATATACAAAACAATAAATGTAATCCACCATATCAATAGAGCCAAAACTAAGAACCACATGATCATCTCTATAGATGCAAAAAAAGCTTTTGATAAGGTCCAACACTCATTCATGATAAGAACCTTACAGAGAATTGAAATAGAAGGTCTTTAACTCAATATGGTAAAGGCCATCTATGACAAACCAACCGCCAGCAGCATATTAAATGGTCAAAAACTGAAAGCCTTTACCTTAAAATCAGGCACAAGACAAGGATGTCCATTATCACCACTCCTATTCAACATAGTATTGGAAATACTAGCCAGAGCAATTAGACAAGAGAGAGAAATAAAAGGAGTAAAGATAAGAAAAGTGGAAGTTAAATTATCATTATTTGCAGATGACATGATACTTTACATAGAAGACCCCCAAAACTCTATTGAAAGACTTCTAGATAAATAAATTCACCAAGGTAGCTGGATACAAAGTCAATACTCAAAAATCAATAGCATTTCTATACACTAACAACAAAACTACTGAGAGAGACATAAGAGAAGCCACACCCTTTACACTAGCATCCAAAAAAATGAAATACTTAGGAATTAATCTCACGAAAGAAGTGAAACACCTATACAGTGAAATTTATAATACCCTGAAAAAGGAAGAGGACCTCAGAAAATGGAAAGACATCCCCTGTTCATGGATAGGAAGAACAAACATTGTAAAAATGGCCATTCTCCCAAAATTACTATACAGATTCAATGCCAACCCAATCAAAATACCACTAACATACCTCATGGACCTAGAGAAATCACTCCTAAAATTCATCTGGAACCAGAAGAGACCTAGAATAGCAAAGGCAATTCTAAGCAACAAAGGCAAGGCAGGAGGCATCACAATCCCTGACTTGAAATTATACTACAATAATACTGTAATAAAATCACATGGTACTGGAATAAAAACAGATCTGAAGATCAGTGGAATAGATTGGAAGATACAACCACAACCACAAACTCACTCAACCACCTTATCTTTGATAAAGGGGCTAAACATGTTCACTGGAAGAATTATAGTCTCTTTAACAAATGGTGCTGGAAAAATTGGCTATCCATATGCAGAAGACTAAAACTAGACCTATCTATCACCATATACTAAACTAAAATCTAAATGGATCAAAAATGTAAATATTAAAACAGAAACTCTAAAACTGCTGGAAGACAAAGTAGGTAAAAATCTCAAAGATATAGGGGTAGGAAGAGAATTCATGAACAAGAACCAAACTACACAGGAAATACTTCCCAGAATCAATAACTGGGACCACATCTTATTAAAGAGTTTCTGCATGTTGAAAGAGATTTCCAGAAGAGTGAAAAGAAAACCCACCAATTGGGAAAAAAATATTCATGGACAGTTCCTCAGACAAAGGACTTCTGTCTAGAACTTATAAAGAATTTTAAAAAATCAGACCCTCGAAATTCAAAGACCCAATCCAAAAATGAGCATCTGAAATGAATACACAGTTCTCAGATGAAGAAATACGAATGGCAAATAAATACATGAAAAAATGTTCATCATCATTAGTCATGAGAGAAATGCAAATTAAAATGACACTGGGATTCCATCTCACTCCAGAAAGAATGGCCAGGATAGAAAATACTACCAACAACAAGTGTTGGAGAGGCTGTGGGGAAAATGGAACTCTTCTGCACTGTTGGTAGGAGTGTAGACTGGTGCAACCACTGTGGAGGTCAGTCTGGAGATTCCTCAAAAAGCTGGGTTTGGAAGTCCCATTTGACACAGCTATTCCACTTCTAGGCATATTCCCAGAAGAACTGAAAACATCGTACCACAGTGATATATGTGCACCCATGTTTATAGCAGCACAATTTATAATAGCCAGATCTTGGAAACAACCTAAGTGCCCATCAACTGAGGAACGGATAAAAAAGTTGTGGTATTTTTATACAATGGAGTACTACTCAGCTATAAAGAATGATCACATTGAGATATTTATAAATAAATGGACATGACTTGAGACCATACTCATAAGCGAAATAAACCAAACTCACATGTGTAAATACCGTATAGTCTCCCTAGTATGAGAGTTGTTAAGAGTATATAAGACTTTATGATAAGCTATGAGTCCCCATCTCATAGCTTTGAAGCCTTTCAATGTTTTCATTCATCAGTTGGAATGGTTTTATTCTGTTTTGTTTGACTATATTATGCATAATGGTATGAACAGCTGTTTTGAAAAAAACAAAACATTATGACAGCTATTGCTGATTTAATATCATCCTTCTTAGAAGTCCTACCATGCTTGTATTCTTGTACTACCATTGGTTCTATCTATCACATTGTGTCTTATTGGGATTTGAATATGTGTGATAGTTTAAACAAAATTTTTTTTATTGAAAATGAGATATTATAGTACCCATTGATCATTTTCTGTTATTCAGTTCAGAAAGCCCTGTAATTCTTTCACTCTTTGAATGGTTTTATACTTTTTTGTTATGTTTGATATTATTGTATTTGAAACTATGCTCAGCTATAGCAGAGAAAGAGATATTGTGATAGCTACTGTTAATGTCCGGTTGCCTTAATGTAAAGTACTGTGTTACCTATGTTGTCCTGTTCTGATCTGCTCTGTTCTGCCCTCTTTTGTTTTATTCTCTTTAAAAAAAAAATAATGAATGATTTAGACAACACGCTTATTTCCCTAATGTGATTACTGCAAATTATACACATGTATCAAATATCATACTGTATTCCATGAATATGCATAATTGTGTATCTACTAAAATAAAATTTTTAAAAATATTAGCATCTCATAATCAATATAAAGATCACAGAGTACGTCCACCTGAATTAAAACTTACATGACTATGAGACAAACAGTACTTTATCCAATTTAAAGATGAAGAAACAGGCTAAAAGGATTAAGGAAGATGTCCCATTATCAAATGTGAACTTTTTTCACAATTTTTAAATTTGTGGGTTCATACAAACATACATATTTACGAGACACAATGTGCTATTCTGATTTACATATATTAAGGACTGATCAATTCAGGGTAATTACCACATACTTCACCTTAAACATTTAATATTTCTTTATAATAAATGCACTAAAATTCCTTTTTTCTAACTGTTAAGAAATTTACAATGCATCATGGTTAATTATATTCACTCTGTTGTGACCTAGAATACCAGAACTTATTGCTCCTATCAAACAACAGCATTTTACCCATTGCCCACATTTTTTAAAAGTCAACTTTCAAGATTGCTTCCATAATTTTAACCCGTATGAAGAGATCGTGAACAACCAACTCCCCAGATGAAACACTCCTCAGTAAGGTCAGCCATCATTTTCCAAGGACATAGTCTGGATGAAAAAACATGCTTTTTGAAAAACAACAAGTTTTAAAGGGCACTTGTAATATCACAGAACTATTTTTGATAATTACTTATAATAGATACTCATTTGAAATTTTAATAAACTGGTAAGATTGACTTTGTTATGAAATGTTTGCCAACATTACATTATTTTCCTTGAGAGCATCCTCACCAAATGGGTATTTAGTAATCTGTGCAAAACAAAGATCTTTAATTTTATTGAAGTTTATTTTTATTACTAAGCTTTTCATCCCTATTTTAGCCCATCTGCAGTTCAGAAACAAACATGAAAATCAATTTGACTCCCTTTAACATACATTTTTTTTCTGGAAGGATCCAATAGAGTTCAAAGTGTGATTTGAACATGAATTAAAGGTTCATCATTTACCTTTAAGGAAAAACATCTCATTGGAACAGTCAACTTTCCTAATGCATTTACATTTTTATTAGGCTTACAAAAATTCAATTTACTGGTGTCTTCAGGTACACATTTACTGAATGAAGTGAAATACATAACATCTTTATAACAACTTTTTAAAAGATGCAGTGAGTTTATATAATTTTATTACACAGCTCACCATAATTCAGGTAGAGACAATTTTAAAAGAACAAGCAGAGGGGTGACGTTAAGTGCATGGAAGAACTCTACATTGTTAATTTAGAGGCACTGTGGGAAATAAATAAGGAGATACATGAAAGAGTAACTAGTTCCTAGTGGGAGGTGTATATGTCTGAGTAATGTACTAACTACTGTTTGCACATTACATCAGCTGGAGGCCAAGAAAAAAACCTTAAGAAGATAATGATGCTGCCACTACCATGTTTCTGTTCTAAAGCTCCAAATTAAGCAAAGAAACTCGGACTATGTGCCACATGGAGAATACAATGCCAGTAACCACGTACTCAGCATGTAGAGACTAAATATTAACACCAACTGCCCAGGATGTGATTGCAGACGTGAGTAAACTTTCTGAAACAATAATCTGCAAAACGGGCTGTGTTGGTGATGGCTCTTCATAGAAACAAACGGTTCCAAGAAATCTAAGAGGATTTTAAGCCATTGTTCTCAGGTTATAGATTTCAAAAATGGGAGGAAAATATGTAACATCCTAGAATTTTACTCTCCAAAGTAAAGATTTTGAAAACAAATATGATTATCACCTAGAATAGCCATGAAAAAAATTGTAATTTTAGAAGTAGGGAAAAGCATGATCTCTTTACAATAGATAATTCCATTTAGGAAAAGCCACTTAAAAACCCAAGAATTTGTTTTGTTTTGTTTTGTTTTGTTTTGAGACAGAGTTTCTCTATACAGTTCAGACTGGCCCTGAATTCACAGTGATCCTCAGACTACAGACATGAGCACCACACCTGGCCTCAAGAATAATTCTCTGGAATATGGATTCACCAAATTTACCTTGAAGGAAGTTTTAAAGGAGTACTTTTGAGATTATTACCTGTGGGATGAAAAAGAGGGAGTCAGAGTAGGAAGCAGAACTTAGTGGAAAGAGAAGTCTGAAGGCCAGCTCCTCAAGAATAATGACACGGTGACCTGGTCCTTTTAGGCTGCTGTAACAAAATACCATAATCTAGAAACCTTATAAACAACAGACATTTACTCCTTGTAATTCCAGAGACTTGGAAGTCCTAGAGTAAGGAATCAGCAAATTCATCATCTTGTGTGAGCCCCCTTCCAACTTGATAAATTGTGTTTTCTGGCAGTGTCCTCTCATAGTTGAGAAGAGTAGCTAGCTATGGTCTCTTCCATAATGGCAACTAATTTCATTTGTAACTCTGGAGTCTTCATTATGTAAAGTTTTAGTCATTTTCCTTACTGGGGAGATGCAATATCTAACCCCCACAATTTAGAGGAGGATAGGTTTATTTTGGTTCATTGTTACAGTCCCTAGATGGCTAGCTTCAAGGCAAAAACTGCGTGACAGAAGGGCCTGGTGGAGAAAAGTTGCATATACTGTGGGGGTCAGGAAGAACAGAGAGAAGTGGAGAGCCAGGAAGGGAGATATAGTCTACCAGGTCACACTCCTAGTGACCTGCTTCTTCGGACTAGGCCGCAGCTCTTAACAGCACTCCCAAGATCTAGCTGCCTTCCAAAAGTCCTATCTCTGAGTGCAGGAGAGTTTGGGAGGTATTCTTAACCTAAACCAAAATACCTAATCACTTCCCAAAGACCTACTTCCTAAATATCCCCTAAACTATTAGGATTTCAACACTTGAAAGCATAGGGGCATTCAACCATGAACAAGGTATCCCTGCAACTGGCTGAGAAGGCAGGGGTCTTCTTACCCTATAGGGATCAGTCACTGGAGACAAGCTACCTCACAAAGAAGGCATACCTTTAGTAGAGGGCTGTGTTTGGACAGCACCCCCAGCAGAAGGGGCAATAAGCCCTTATCTCCAGAAGGAAGACCTGAGCAAAGCATCACAAAATCCAGGATACACTTCTGTTCAAATATTTTTCTTTCAATATTTTTCTTTCAATATTTTTCTTTCAATATTTTCAAGTTTGGGCACTAAGGACAGTCAATTTTAAACTTTTAATCTTAAAGAGTCACTCCAATGCAAAAGACTCTTCAGAACCCCAAGTAAGAGCACTAAGAATTCAAAGCTTACTATGTTCCTACCCATCAGATAACATGTCCAGGAAAGTCAGTTCTGTTCCTGTGGGGTATTGTGTCTACTGGCTGGTTTGAGAAAAGGATGGAGTGGTCTCATGTTTCTCTGCCCCTTCGCTGTCAATACAGCTAAATGCTCTGCAAAGTAGGTAGTCAACAGAAAGTGATGACAGAACTCTAAAACTAGGAAACAATAATGGAATCTGGCTAGGGACCTCAGAGCATGAGTGACAACAATATGGTGTATTCCTGGTATTTTGTTTTGCTTTGCTTTGTATTGTTTTAATGCACCCTAAACTGAAGAAGACTGCACCTCAAGTACTAAAACAAAAAGATGGCTCCCTCTGGTCAAATAACCAGAAAAGGAAAAGTTAAATCATGACTTGCTAGGGAAACCCAACCTCTACTAAAGAGCAGTCTAATTTTTCTTCAAAAACAGCAAAGTCCTGGGCCATCTTTACTGTACATATAGCAAAAAATAATACCTAGATTATATACAGAATTCTCAAAACTCGACAACAATAACAAAAAATAACAAATAGCTCAATTACAAAATGAGCAAAACATGGGCGGACTGGTAGGTAGCAGGAGAGGGACCCTCTCTGAGAGAGACAGCTCAAATGCCAGAATAAAACACCCTGGAGAGACCCAAACAGATAGAGATGGACTCTCACAACCCAGAAAGAAACTAGAGTGCAAAAAATTGCTTGAATATGAGGTCCTGGGACTACCATTAGAGAAGCTAAGATCAGCGAGCATGGCGCCCTCCTCAAGCTGCCTGAATTGCTGCCGGAGACCTGACCAAGTGATCCACACCGAAGCAACTGGCTTGAGCCACCGTAGTGTGGAGCTGAACAGCCCTGCATGCGACCCACCCAGAGGCACCGTGAATTCGCACCGTAGCCGCACTGAAGTCGGAGGTCGGAGAGCCCAAAAGTACTCAGGGACTGGCATTAACATGTAGTGAGTGATGGGAATAAGACCCTCCCATGGGAAAGGGGCAACCAACTAGACGACATATTGGAGTTGGGCAGGAGAGCCCTAACTCCACAAGGAAGTGGTTTCAGTTGGTTGCTCCCCTTGCCGAGCAGGTTGGTGGAATCTGCTTGGACTGGGCTATGCCCCTGGCTGGGACCCAGTGAGTCACTACAAATTAATTCCCTGAGCTCGGCGCACACTGATGAGGTGAAGGCCTGCAAAGGTTGACTGGCCTGGAGGGGAGGAGCCAGCCCACACTGCCCATGCTTGAACTTTAATCTCTGATAGCCAACTGAAGAGAGCAAAAGCTCCTAGCCTGCACCCTATAAAGGAGCCTTAACCAACAAGAAAAGGGGCTGGGAATTACACTGTACACTTGTATGGAAGGAAACAAAAACATGATGAAAGGGAGAAATAAGAAAAAAACCCCAGCCCCCAACCCTGAGAATATTGATCCAGGAGAGGTAAATTCAAAAGAGATTGAGGGCAGCAAACATGCAATATCAAACACAGCGTTAGCAGACATAAAGAGATATCTTCAGGACCTCGTAAGCAGGACCAAAACTGAAATATTCATTCAAATTAAATAAGAGATAAGTAGATTAGTAAAAGAAAGGCTGGGCACCTCTCACAAAGACACAGACAGAAGAATGGAGGAACACAAATGGAGAGAAATGTTCAATGAAAAATAAAAAAAAAAACCCTAGAATTCATGAAGCAGATTCAAAGAGACTATCAGGAAACTAAAGACTCCATAGAAAGCTGGCAAAACTGCTTGAAAGAAACCAAAGATAGACTATCAAAAATTGAACACAGGCTTGCAATGTGTGATCATGAAAGGAAAAATCTCTTAAAAATAACAAGGGAGCAGACAGTAAATATACAAAGACTGGAAGATGACAAGAGGATCTATAACTTAAGAATAAAGCATGTAAATGAAGAAGCAGGAGTCAAAACAGAGGAATTACAAAGGCTATTCACAGAAATTATTAAGGAAAATTTCCCCAGCATAGGAAAAGGAAATGATATGCAGATGTATGAAGCATATAGAACTCCAGCCACCTACAACCAAAACAGATCTACACCTAGACACATAATAATCAAGATCCCAGAAATTCAATATAAGAACAGAATATTAAAAGCCATCAGAGAAAACAAACAGATCACCTATAAAGGAAAACCCATCAAAATCACGGCAGACTTCTCAACACAGACAATCAGGTCAAGAAGAGCTTGGAGTGAAGTAATTCAAGCCCTGAAGGAATACAACTTCCAGCCCAGAATGATGTATCCTGAAAAACTCTCTCTAGAAATTAATGGAGAAACAAGATGCTTCCATGACAAAGAGGAACTTGGAGAATTTGTGACCACCAGTCCAACCCTACAAAAAATACTGAAGGACATTTTAGAGAGAGAGAACAAGAATACGAGCATTTCAGGAACAGTACCAGAGAGGCCTCAGTGAATGGGCAAATAGTGGAGTGGAACAGAAAAATAGACAACCAATGGCAGAAAAACAGAAGAGCAGAAATAAGGCAGAGAAGATAGGCTGTAATCTCTAGTATAGATGGCCTTGAAATATTAACAGAGAGAAACACAGGCAGAGTAGATCAGGAGATAGAGTCCATTGAGTGGCTCTATAAAGGGAGAGAGTGGGACCCAAAACAAGCAGTGCACCCCATGGGAGTGAAAGGGGAGGAATTGTCTAAAAAAGAGAGGCAGAGGATATTGTTAATTGGGTAACAAGATTCACAATTTACATTATTCTCACCACTCTGCTTGGATGGATTACATGCTGATCCAGTTTGTCTACTTACACTAGACTTGAGGACATGGTCAGCTATCCCAAAAATAAGAGGACATATTATGGTAATCATCCCTAATTTTCATATCAACTTAACCTGAAGCCCTTTATAACTTATACTGTCTTATTATGACTGATCTTATTTGAATCTGGTTTGTTAGATTGCTACTTTGTATTTGACTGATTTTATTTAAATCTGTTAGGATTGATAGCATCAAGTCTAAGAGTATAGGCAACTACACTGAAGATGATGAGATTCATTAAGATACCCACTCTGGTTTGATTATTACTTGCTTCTGAAGTCTTATAATGTCTCCAATGCTTCATTTTTATTAATGTTGTTATATACTGCTGAGACATCATGGTAACCATTGTAGATCACCTCGTATTGTGGTTTTATGTGACTTTTTTGCTTCATGCTCTTCTAGGAATTGCTTTGTTTTATCTTGCTTTGTTTTGTTTTTACCTCTAATACAGAAATGATATATATACATGTAGAGACTCATGCATGTGTAGAGCTTATAAACAGTTTACGAGAACCAACTATATAACGCATGTTGAAATGAACAACTACTTTGAAGAAAAAGAGACACTACAGTACCCAGTGCTGATTCCATAATGTCATGATGTGAAATCCAGCAAAACCATCACTTTTTGTTCAAAGTGATCTTAGCTTGCTTTGCCTTGTTTAAGTTCAACACACATTAAGGTATGGAAAGCTGTTTTGAGGAGAATGAGAAACACTATGACAGCCCTTCTTGGCTTCCCTAATGTCTGGTCTTGAAGACCTGAAATGCCCTCCTCGTTCTGTTCAGAGCAACTCCATACTATGTTGTTTCATGTGAATTCCCTGTATGTGACAATATGGACAACTATTTGGAAGAAAACAAGAGTCAATATGATAGAGAGTGAATATCTCTGATTGTCTAATTTTGAAATTTATGTCTCTTACATTGCTTTCTTGTGATCTGCTTTGTTCTGTTTTGTTGTGTTTAATTTTACCCTTTTGATATAATTGCATGTATATTTGAGTGGGTAAGATGGATGACCATATTGCTGTTTTTATCAGATTGTGGAGCAGAACTGTTAACAGTCTCACTGCTTGAATGTCTACTTTATATTTTAACATTGTAATTTGAACAACTATTTCCAAGAAGTCAGTAATTTGTCAAGGAATAATTTCTTAGGTTTTTTTGGTTGTTGTTCATTTCCTTTTTTCCTTGGAATACTGTATTGTTGCTACCCTTTATTCTGTTTTTTTTTCACTTTAAATAAAGTTTTAAAAAATGAGCAAAACATGAAAAGATCTCTCACTTGAACAGTTTATGCAGGTGGCACGCACATGAAAGTATGTCCATCATAAGTAGCCATTAGAGAAGTGAGGCTTAAAACCTCAATGACATACTACTATATATGTATTCAAAATGGCTAAAATAAAAATACTGTTACTATAAAACACTAGTGAAGATACAGAGAAATCAAATCTCTCATACATTGCTGATGGGAGTGCAAAATGTACAACTACTCTGGAAAATAATTTGGTGGTTCATTTTATATCTAAAAATAAATTTATGATACAGCAATTGCACTCTTACACATTTTATTCATTAGAAATAAAGTTATTTTTCACACAAAAACTTTTACAAGAATATTTATAGCAGCTGTATGTATAACAGCCAAAACCAAGAAGTTTTCCAAATAACCTTCAATGAGTGAACGGCTAAACAAACTACTAAATCTGTAGCATAGAACACTCAGCAATACAAAGGAATGAATTATTGATACATACTAGATGAAACCTGATTAAATTCTATGAATTGTATTAATTTCAGCTTCCTGATCTTATACTGTACTAAGGTAAGCATAATATTAACATTGGGGAAACTACAGGAAGGTACGCAAGACTTCTAAATATTCCTTGCGGTTTTTTTCTATGAATACATGATTATTACAAAAACTGAAGTTATAAGTAGGCAAATACTACTTACATATATTATTGGGGTCCAATCTACTATTTTATATACATGTTGGGGTAAGATGTGGAATTATTAAGTCAGGTTAATGAACATATCTGCTATCATATTTGTTTTTTGTGGTGATACATTTAAAATCTACTCTTCCAGCAACTTTGAAATGTAATTATTATTTATTATAGTTGCCATGCTATGCAACAAATCTCAAAAATGTATTCCTTCTAATCAAAACTACATTCCTTTGACCAGTATTTTCCACACTTCTCCCCCCCCCCATTCCCCAAACATTCCCACAGCCTCAGGCATATTTTTACTCATTAGTTCCATGACAAAATTTAAACTATTTTGTGGTTTTTAAATCACAACTGTTTACTGAGTGTAGTAAACCTTGCTAAGCTAATTAATGCCTTTTTTTGTAATGTCCCCAGAATCTGCATCTATCCAACAAAGCGCATCATAAACCCAAAACCAACCCAGACGCACACACTTTCCGTAACTTTTTCTACCCCAGGCCCATTCTCTGCTCTGTGCTTGTCTACTGTAATGGTTTGGCCGGAATGCCTCAATGGCTCATTGAATGCTATAGCAGGCCCCATGTCGCCTTTGAAATCTTTCTTGGCCCTAGCCCACCTCTGCTGTAATCCCTCTCTCCAGGTCTCTATCAGGGATGCTGCAGAAAGGACTTTTGGTGCAGTCCTCTCCCATCAAATACATTCCAACTGCAACTGCTTCTGGCATTTAGCAGTGTTAAAAAAAACACACACACAAAAACAAAAAACCTAAAGCCTGACAGAAGACCTTTAGATTTTATATAAATAATTTATAGTAGGTCCCCCAAGAGAAATCTGTGTCAGTCTGTAGAGAGCATCTATCCCAGGGAACCCACACCTTTGTCTGTAAATTCAGTACAATGATAGCCATTTGCAATCTGTAAAAAAAAAAAAAATATATATATATATATATATATATATGTGTGTGTGTGTGTGTGTGTGTGTGTGTATGTATATATTTGCATATGGATATTAACACTGTTCTTCCTTTGTAAGATTGAGGGATTATTCTAATTCAAAAATTAATTGAATTTTTATTCTTTTACTAACAAAACTTTAAAATAGAGCCACTAAATTGAGCATGCACTACTAGT
>PVJX010045443.1:0-12715 GCA_004027295.1 Dolichotis patagonum | reverse complement strand
AATAGGGAAACCAACAATGGCTGTCACAGTGTCTCTCATTCTCTTCAAAATAGCTGTCCATACCTTAATGTATGTTGAACTTGAACAAAAAAAAAAAAAAAAAAAAAAACAGGCTAAAATAACTCTGAACAAAGAATGATAGTATTGCTGGATTTCACGTCATGATGCTATGGAATCAGCACTGGGTACTGTAGTGTCTCTTTTTCTTCAAAGTAGCTATGCATTTCATCATGTGTTATGTAATTGGTTCTCATAAACTGTTTATAAGTTTATAAGACTCATGCATGCATGAGTCTCTACATGTATATCTATCCTTTCTGTATTAGAGGGAAAAACAAAACAAAGCAAGACAAAACAAAACAATTCCTAGGAAAGCATGAAGCAAAAAGTCATATAAAACCACAATACAAGGTGATCTACATGGTTACCATGATGTCTCAGCAGTGTATAACAACATTAAGAAAAACGAAGCATTTGAGATATTATAAGACTTCAAAAGCAGGCAATAATCAAACCAGAGTGGGTATCTTAGTGAATCTTGTCATCTTCAGTGTAGTTACCTATATTCTTAGACTTGATGGTATCAATCATAACAGATTTAAATAAAATCAGTCAATACAAGATAGCACTCTAACAAACCAGATTCAAATAAGATCAGTCATAATGAGACAGTATAAGTTATATAGGGCTTCAGATTAAGTTGATAGGAAATGAAGGATGATTACCATATTATGTCCTCTTATTTTTGGGATAGCTGACCTTGTCCTTGAGTCTAGTGTAAGTAGACAAACTGAAAGAGCATGTAATCCATCCAAGCAGAGTGATGAGAATAATGTAGATTTTTAAATCTTGTTACCCCATTAACAATATTATCTGCCTTCCTTTTTTAGACAATTCCTCCCCTTTCACTCCCATAGGCTGCACTGCTTATTTTGGGTCCCATTGCCTCCCTATATAGAGCATCTCAATGGATCGTATCTCCTGATCTACTCTGCCTGTATTTCTTGTTAGTATTTTGAGGCCCACTATACTAGAGATTATAGCCAATCTTCTCTGCCTCATTTCTGCTATTCTATTTTTCTGCCATTGGTAGTCTACTTTTCTCTTCCACTCCACTGTCTGCCCCATTCACTGAGGCCTCTCTGCCACTGTTCCTGAAATGCTCATATTCTTTTTCTCTCTTTCTAAAATGTCCTTTAGTATTTTTGGTAGGGTTGGATTGGTGGTCACAAATTCTCCCAGTTCCTCTTTGTCATGGAAGCATCTTGTTTCTCCATTAATTTCTAGAGAGAGTTTTGCAGGATACATCAATCTGGGCTGGAGGTTGCTCTCCTTCAGGGCTTGAATTATTTCACTCCAAGCTCTTCTTGACTTGATGGTCTATGTTGAGAAATCTGCCGTGATTTTGTTGGGTTTTCCTTTATAGGTGATCTGTTTCTTTTCTCTGATGGCTTTTACCATTCTGTTCTTACACTGAATTTCTGGGATCTTGATTATTATGTGTCTAGGTGTAGCTCTGTTTTGGTTGTAGGTGGCTGGAGTTCTTTATGCTTCATACATCTGCATATCATTTCCTTTTTCTATGTTTGGAAAGTTTTCTTTAATAATGTCTGTGAATAGCCTTTGCAATTCCTCTGTTTTGACTCCTGCTTCTTCATTCACATGCTTTATTCTTAAGTTATAGGTCTTCTTGTCGTCCTCTAGCCTTCCAATTGTTACTGCCTCCTCCCTTGTTATTTTTAAGAGATCTTCCCTTTCATGATCACACATTGCAAGCCTGTGTTCAATTTTTGATAGTCTATCTTCGGTTTCTTTCAAGCAGTTTTGCCAACTTTCTATAGCGTCTTTAGTTTCCTGGTAATCTCTCTGAATCTCCTTCATGAATTCTAGGGGTTTTTTTTAATAGTCTTCATTGAATATTTCTCTCTGTTTGTGTTCCTCCATTCTTCTGTCTGTGTCTTCTTGAGAGGTGCCCAACCTTTCTTTTATTAATCTACTTATCTCTTGTTTAACTTGAATTAATATTTCAGTTTCAATCTCGTTTATGAGGTCCTGAAGATATCTCTTTATGTCCACTGATGCATGTTTGCTGCCCTCAATCTCTTTTATATTTACCTCTCCTGGATCAATGTCCTCAGGATTGGGGGCTGGGGGCTTTTTCTTATTTTCCTCTCTCATCATATTTTTGGTTCCTTCCATACAAGTGTATAGTGTAATTCCCAGCCCCTTTTCTTGTTGGTTAGGATTCTTCTAGAGCACACAAGCTAGGGGCCATCCGCTATCAGAGAGTGAAATGCAAGCAAGGGTAGTATATGCTGGCTCCTCCCCTCCAGGCCAGTCGACCTTTGGGGGCCTTCACTGAGTCAGTGTGAGCCACCCTCAGGGAACCAATTGATTTGTGATGGCCCACTGGGTCCCAGCCCAGTCCAAGCAGATCCCTCCAATCTGCTCTGTGAGGGGAGCAACCAACTGAAGCCGCTTCCTTACAGAGCCAGGGCTTTCCTGCCCAACTCCAATATGTCATCTAGGTGGTTGCCCCTTTCCCACGTTCTCATCACTCACTGCGTGTTGATGCTGGTCCCCAGGAACTGCTGGGCTCCCCACCCTCTGACCTCAGTGCGGCTGCAGTGCAAATTCATGGTCCCTCTGGGTGGGTCACGTGCAGGGCCAGGTCCGGGTGAGCCACAGGCAGGGTTGTTCAGCTCTACGCTCCAGCTGCTCAAGCCAGTCACTTCAGTGCAGTTTGGTCACTCAAGTCGATTCCCGGCACGAATTTAGGCGGCTCAGCCAGATTGCAGTGCTTACCGATCTAGCCCTGGGACCTTATATTCGAGTAGTTTCTTTCCCTTCACTTTCTTCCTGGGTTGAGAGAGTCCATCTTCCTCTGTTTGGGTCTCTCCAGGGTGTTCTATTCTGGCATTTGAGCTGTCTCTCTCAGAGAGTCTCCATATCCTGCTACCTCTAGGTCCACCATCTTTCCCGTCAGTCTGGCACTTGTTGTCCTGATATCCTGCTCTGAAGTTCTGTACAGATTTCACTGCATTGTCTCAATTGGCTTTGTTCTGTCTTGCTTTGTTCTATTTTACTACCTTCAAAATAAATATATAAATAAATAAAAAGAAATCCTCAAAGGAATGTCACCTTCTTTCTAAATCTTTGCCTCAAAATACTAAAGTGACAGATATTTTTATTGCCTTTACACATGGTATAAGGAGAAAGAAGGAGATGAGCCCATAAGGATGATTTCAGACTATGGCAAAGTACCACACTGAGAACCTGGATTCCCTGAATTTATCCCTATCTGCCACTCCTTGTTGTATATTCACCCTTTTCAGACAGAAAGCAGGAGGAATATATAGACAGCTATATAGAAACAAGTTTCTCTTATCTATCACAGGTCAGCCAATTGTTTACTCTATTGATTTGAAAATCTCCTTCATACACTAGACCTTTTTTACATTGCCAATTGGCTTCTTCCTAATGTCTGTCACCAACATTAAGATCCCCTGATTAAGGATTTATAGCTGTAATCTGATTTTTATGTTTTTCTTGAGATATGAGGTTCTCTGTACTGTGTAATTACTCTCTCTTGAGTATGATTGGTAAAAACACATTTAATTAAATGAATGAAAAGTAAATCAATTTTTCTTTTATAACTGATTATGAGAATTAATGCAATCAAAATAAGCTTTCAATTTTTTAATCCTTCAAATTACCACTGCATTGAATATAAGATCAATTAATGTTGAGCTTAAAACTGTGTGTGTGTGTGTGTGTGTGTATATATATATATATATATATATATATATATATGTGTGTGTGTGTGTGTGTGTGTATGGCACTAAAGGTAGGTAAACTGAAAAAAGATCTTAACCTATGGAAAAATTATAAAGCTCTGCATTTAGATAAAATGACATCCTAAGTAGTTAAGAAGCCAAAAAATCTACTCTTGGTAATAGAATACTAGTCAGCTATTCCTATTTGTGTGCCTTATAAAAGGACACAAGTGAAATAAAGAAATTGCCTCCGAATCAATTGTCAATTGAATTTAGGGAAATACTTAGAGAAAATTGTTTGCTGTCTCCTGTAAATTGAATTTTTACTTATATTTAAGAAATACAAAGAAACAGACAACCTTCTTGATTCAAATCTTAGACTAACTTCTCTATTATTGTCTTAGTTTCTTTTCTCTCATTGCTAAGACAAAAAACCCAATACCCAAAGCTAAAGGGAGGATCTCTAGGCACAAACAATAATGATTATCTTTTTATCTTCTTTTTTTTTTGTTGTTCCAGGAATCAAACTTACAACCTCGTGCTTTCCAAGCAGGTGCTGTACCACTGAGCTATATCCCTGGCCGCAGTTACCTTAATTAAAAATTATACCACATACATAGTATGTGTAATAGGCATAGATTCAGTAGCTATTTGGAAAATGATTGAAATATTACATGAAATCTATACTGTTTAAAGAAAACAAGTTATGAAACAGGGATCTTGAAAGCTCAAGAAACATGACACTAGGATGAAAAGACCAGAGGCAACGTAATCATCAAGTCCGTTGGAATAATGCAGCCTTCTTTATCTCAGTTTAACCAAACATAGGTTTCTCTTGAACTCCCTTGTTGAACATTACACTTCAGGTATTTCAGTGACGATCTCTAGAAGGCGTTAAAACACGCTGCGTCACTGCATGCTGTGTGACAGACAAGGGCAGGAAGTCTTGGAAGAAGTGAGATATGTGTGAAAACTCGCAACACTGAGTCTGCACAATTTAAACAAGATCTTTCACTGCCTCTCTCCCAGGCATCAAGGGCCTGCTTCATGTTTGGGAACGTTGCCCAGCAGAGCTCTCTTCCCCTGCTGCAAGGAGGAGACCTAACGACTGCTAAGCTATAGCGACCACTGTGTTAGGCTATCCCATGAAGTTTCCAGTCAAAACAGCAGAAAGCCAGCCAAAGTTGGTAAGGTAGGGAGCTGCTTCTAATAAGCTTTAAGGGCTCTCTAAAAGCACCTCTGTCTCTAAGTACTTCCCCTAGAAAGTGTTGGAATGCTTCATCATAGTGTTCATTCCTTTTTACATGGTAGAGCTCCTAACTGAAGTCAAGAGGAGCTTTTCAGCTGCACAGTGTTTATTCGAGAAACATCCCCAGTGGTGACCTCCTTGTGCACAGGGTTACCAGCTTGATCCGACATCCTATTAGGATCTTGTCTGTCACACAGCATGCTAGTGACGCAGCATGTTAAGAGTGGGCCACAAGCCAGGTACACTTCAATGACAAGTGTTGGGTGGGGACAGAAAGGCCTGGTTTGTGGTACATGACACAGACTTAGAATAAAAGCAATATAAGCAGGGCTCTGGGTGAGAATAATGTGTTGCTAGAGAAAAGGCAAGTTATGGAGTATTTTCTGTGAGAAGCAGAAGTTGACAAGCAAACCGAGATGGTTGTACCCAACATAAGCTGTGCATATCCCACAGTTTGAAGTTAAATCCTGGCTTTGAGTCACAAGAGGCCTCTGTGTACCCTTTATGGCTCAGTTATGATTACCAAACAAATTAAAGTAGAGGTCACAGAAGTCTAGCTGATTTGAGTTCCAGATTCTCCTAAAATTCATTATTGAATAGGAATTTGCCCTCGGTTTATCTCCCTTGTCAAAGAGGCTAGGCTCACTGTCTCAATTGGCTGACATGTTTTGGCCAAATAATCTTTCCCAGTTAGATATATTGCATTACAACATTGTCTTGTGTTATTTCTTACTTTTAATAGAAGTTAAGAAAATAATCCAACAGAAATGACAGCAGATTGTGCTGCCTGTCTGGGGTCACAGGGAAGTCACCTGCACATCCTGTACCGGCAGGCTATCTGCACAGACAAAGAGAAAGAGCAAGTGTGCTGCTTATCAGTCAGTGCATTTTATCTCTGCTGTCAGGCATAAAAGTGCCAGTATAAGGGAAAATTAAACTAGGTAAATAAAGCTCTACAGGAAGAGACTGTTTTCCAAGTCTTCTTGCCTGAAGAAAGTAGAGGAAAATACTAAAGGCAAATTGGTCAGGCTTCAATACTTTCAGTGCCACATCCCACAGCTACCTGCTGAGCAAGGGCTAGTATAATACAGTTTTAATAACGGTATGAAAGCAAATAAGGACAAACTAAGCCAGCGCAGAACTCTAGAAGAAGAATTGGAGAGGATTTTTTTTAAAAAGGTAAAATAAATGATTCCTGTCCACCAGGCTGATTAAAGAGCACCAATTGTATTGTCCAGGCCTGCTAGTACTCAAATGCCCTAACAGAATCCAGAATTAGAGATACTTATAAGCCTCCTCATCTAGATAAATGAACAACAGACATCTGCCTGAAGGTGAAGAATGGTTTTACTAACTGTTCTGTGTGGTAATTGACAGCACCTGACAATAAAAATAGCAGAGATGTAGGTTAGGAGGTCAGTCAACTGCCGAGGCATGAAAGCCTGGAGCATGACTTGAATGGTGTATCCAAACTCAGAGAACGCAAATGAGCGTGTGTGACTGGGGGTCAGACCTTTTACACTGATGCGTTTTCCTCACTTTATACTTGGTATCTTGCCTTGCTGGCCACTACCTATTCTATCAGACTCGGTGGGCATAAGGACCTGTGAAAGATGAAGGTTCTCATTAGTCCTTGTCCTGATCTTGCATGGTTTCTGGTTAGAACACTGCCACAACATTAATACAGGAATCATAATTGTTAAAGAGGGAAGAGTATAAGAATATATTGAAGATTGTATTACTGAATCTAATAGCAAAAACAAAGAAATATAAAACTCTAGAGCCAAACTAAATGTTCATCAAACCATCGAAATATTAGCCACTAAATAAAATGAGGTAGGTCTGTAAGTTTTTATGCATAAGAACATGTTTGGAAAATGCCTTAAATCATTAAAAAATTGAATTGGGGCATATGTTTCCTTTTCATTTTTTGTTAAAAAGGAATATTTGTTATACTTACAAGGAAAACAGTCTGAAAGAGTGCATCAAAAATGCAACTGAGGAATAGGTATTTAAAAAGTGAGGTTTGGATTTTTCATCTCTAATGAATAGATTTTTTGCTACTTAAATGTTTGCAATAATTACATATTATATCACTAATGTTTAAGCCAGACTATTAATTTTTATCCAAAAACAGAACAATGAGGAAATAGAAAAACCCACATGGAAAGAGCTGAGAAGAATACTTCAAAAATTTGCACTTCTGCATGCAGACCATTTGCATTGCCAGGCATAGTTCATTTTACTGTGATTATTTTGTGTCCAACTCTAGAGAATAAATTAAAATTGATATTTCCTCTTTAGAAATTGCCTGTGTGTGAGGAAGCCGGTGACCATGGAGTTTCTGCTAACACTGACAGGAGAAGAAACCCAGGTCACTTCCATTTTTCTTCTGTTTGCTCCTCATTTTGGGTGGCCTTGTTATTTTCTTTTTCCTTCTTCCTTTCTGTTTTGCCACTGAGCTTTCCTTTTCACTCACGGACCCTATACTAGTTAAGAATTCTTTGATTACAGGAGACGGAAATCCAACTCAGTCTAACTAACGTCAAAACAGGGAAGCTGGGTGGAAATTTTGTGATCATATATGTAAAAAATCCGGGGATTACATTTTTTGTTTTCTGTTTCTCAGCAGTACTTTTCCCTGTACTGGTTTCATTCTCAACCAGTCTGTCTCCTCAGGGTAGCAAAGATGGAAACCACAGCTGCCCTAGATGTTTATCACCCGCTGTTTTAACAAACCCAGGAGAACATGAAAGAATGCCTCTTTTTTTTCCCATAGGTCTCGTGAGTTCATCATCCCTTGTGCCAAAGGCAGGAAGATGAGAGATTCTGATTGGTCAGTCTTGATCACATGCTCCTTTCTATGGTGAAGGAGGCAACAAGAAAAAAAAATGTGGGAAGAATGGAACACAGCTATGGACTAAACATGGGATTACAGTTGTGTTATATTTCATATGAAGAAAGAACAGAGCCAATCTTATCTTCTTGTTCTTACTAAAGCTTTAAAGGGTTCCCTGCTTTTTGTTTTTGTGTAACCTGTTTTGAAAAAGTTTCACTGGATTGTAAGCATAGTTGCTGTTTTTCTTCCTTTGAATATCCTGTTATAACAAAGGTTCTCTCTCTAGTTTGCCCAAATGTGCTGTCATTGACCTCTCAGTGATTTATCTCAAAAGGAAATTCTGGTAAAATGAAAATTTTTGATTTTTAAAATACCTTTTTTGATTATGAGGGAAGAAAATGCACTTTCAGATAGGGTTTTAAAACATCTTGAGTTGGTGAGTTATTACATAAAAATAACTTATGTTCTTTTGCTTGAGCCAGCAGTCCTTTAAAAAGCAGGTGTTCCGGATGCTAGAGATGACAAACAGCTTTATAACTGACTGGAGGAAGAGCAAAGGATACCGAACTCCTCTGCCAAGTGTTAAAGCCAAAGGGGAAATATTCCAAAATGAACTTTTCTGTAACCAGTCGTCTCAAAACACATGAAGCCAGAGGATTAGTAAAACAGTAAGTGAAGTCCAGTCACTTTGAAGCCTGACATATTAGTTTGCTAAGGGCATGCATTTACATAGATCATTAAAAGGCAAAAGGTTTTCTTCCAGCCAAATACTGAAGATATGATAGTTTTTCTGTCTTCAGCTTAGGTTAAAGTATCATCATCTGTTTCACAGTCTACTTGGACCAAGGCTACTGTACTTAAATTTGAGTAATGCACATTGCAAACTTAACCCAATGAATGTAAAGACTTATTTTCCGATTGTTGTAGATAGAGTAAAAAAGGGAGAGAGAGATTGGCTATCAGTTGGGAGAATCATGAATGTTTTCCTTATCTTTATAAAAGCACAATTAGATAGAAAAAATATATATTCCACAGCCTCTCAGTCATCAAACACAAGGATAAAGTAGTGTTTGGTTTGACTTGCTTTTTAATATTTCCAGTTTCTTTCTTTGGGAACAACTACAGAGCACATCAATAATTTCCTTCTGACATGTATTGATGAGTTTTCTACAAACATCCATTTTCCCATTCCCAGGTAGCTGTCACATCCATCTGTTACCTTCCTCACAAGCCTGTTGCTCCTCCCCACCCCCTTTTTTCTTTGACAACACTGTTATCCATTTTGACAGAAACCTTTGCAATACATGTCAAGGGAGTGGGTATGATAGGGAGGATTCTTTTAGAACAGAGCTGTAATAGAAGAATTACAAAGCAAATGAAATATGTGATTTTAAGGATTTTGGTAGGCACACTTAAAAAATAAAAGTAATAGGTGAAATTAATTTTAAACATTTTATTTAATCTAATATATGCAAACATATACATTCATTAATGAAATAGTCTACATATTTTTTCCACACTAAGACTTTGAAGTCCATTATGAATAAAACATTTATAGCACATCTCACTGTGGACTTGTACATGTTCAATTCCTACAGGTGGCAAGTTTTTTATGTTTTGAACAGTGCAGCTGTAGGAGGATCTTATAGGTATAAAGTGTTTTTTGTGGACTTATGCTTTTCTGTAATACTGCATATTTATGGGTATTTTAAAATATTATGAACATAGAATTGGTTTTAATTTTTAAAAATCCTGTTTCTTTCCATCTGTAGCACGATAGTTTCTTTCCATCTGTTCTTTTCTCTTAGTCAATGTAACTATTAAAGGCCAGTTATAGTCCATTGTAACGGTGCACGTTTGTAATCCTAACACCTGAGAGCCTGAGGCAGGAGGATTTTAAGTTCAAGAACAGCCTAGGCTACAGAGCGAGTTTAAGGCTGACCTGGACTACATAGCAGAAACTCTGTCTCAAAACAGCAGCAACAACAACAACAAAATAGTAAAAAAGTAATTTACAAAGCACAACAGATTTCAGAAGATGAGGAAAATTTTAGAAGATGAGAAAAGCATTCCAAACAACTAGGTCATAATTCTTAAGTTAAATTCCCTAATAGCAAACTTTTGTGATTATTTATGATTATTTATGATTCTCTTACAATTTTTCATCACCTTCAAAATATCTGCTACTTGCTAGCCCTTGAGTTTATTTTGAATTCTAGTCTCAGTCCTCCAATGTTTCATGACAATAAATCTCTTCTCTATCAACAATCGCATTTTTCTCTATCCCTACAAACTGCCTTTAAATATTGTCCATGATTTACAAATAACATTTTTTTTATTTTTTTAAAATTTTATTTAAAGATTAAACAAAACAAACAAAACAGAATAAAGGGTAGCAACAATACAGAATTCCAAGGAAAAAGGAAAAAGAACCAAAAAAAAAAAAAAACCACTAAGAAATCATTACTTGACAAATTACATACTGACATCTTGGAAATAGTTGTTGAAATTACATAATTAAAACATGCAAAGTAGACATTCAAACAGTGAGACTGTTAACAGTTCTGCTCCATGAGCTGACAAAAACAGCAATATGGTCATCCATCTTACATACTCAAACATACAAGCAATTATATCAAAAGGGTAAAATTAAACACAACAAAACAGAACAAACCGGGTCACAAGAAAGCAATGTAAGAGACATAAATTTCAAAGCTAGACAATAGGAGATATTCACTCTCTATCATATTGACTCTTGTTTTTTTCCTAATAGTTGTCCATATTGTCACATACAGGGAGTTCACGTGAAACAACATAGTATGGAACTGATCTAAGCAGGACAAGGAGGGCGTTTCAGGTCTTCAAGACCAGACATTAGGGAAGCCAAGAATGGCTGTCATAGTGTCTCATTCTCTTCAAAACAGCTGTCCATACCTTCATGTGTGCTTAACTTGAACAAAAAAAACAAGCTAAAATCACTTTGAACAAAGAATGATAGTATTGCTGGATTTCACATCGTGACATTACGGAGTCAGCACTGGATACTGTAGTGTCTCTTTTTCTTCTAAGTAGTTGTTCATTTCAACATGCATTATATAGTTGGTTCCCATAAACGGTTTATAAGCTCTACACATGCATGAGTTTCTACATGTATATCTATCCTTTCTGTATTAGAGGGAAAAACAAAACAAAGCAAAACAAAACAAAACAATTCCTAGAAAAGCATGAAGCAAAAAAGTCATATATATCCACAATACAAGGTGATCTACAATGCTTACCATGATGTCTCAGCAGTATATAACAACATTAATAAAAACAAAGCATTGGAGACATTATAAGACTTCAAAAGCAGGCAATAATCAAACCAGAGTGGGTATCTTAGTGAATCTTGTCATCTTCAGTGTAGTTGCCTATACTCTTAGACCTGATGCTATCAATCATAACAGATTTGAATAAAATCAGTCAATACAAGATAGCAATCTAACAAACCAGATTCAAATAAGATCAGTCATAATAAGACAGTATAAGTTATATAGGGCTTCAGATTAAGTTGATAAGAAATGAAGGATGATTGCCATATTATGTCCTCTTATTTTTGGGATAACTGACCTTGTCCTTGAGTCTAGTGTAAGTAGACAAACTGAAAGAGCATGTAATCCATCCAAGCAGAGTGATGAGAATAATGTAGATTTTTAAATCTTGTTACCCCATTAACAATATTATCTGCCTTCCTTTTTTAGACAATTGCTCCCCTTTCACTCCCATAGGCTGCACTGCTTGTTTTGGGTCCCATTGCCTCCCTATATAGAGCATCTCAATGGACCCTATCTCCTGATCTACTCTGCCTGTGTTTCTCTCTGTTACTATTTCAAGGCCCCCTGTACCAGAGATTATAGCCAATCTTCTCTGCCTCACTTTTGCTATTCTGTTTTTCTGCCATTGGTAGTCTATTTTTCTCTTCCATTCCACTGTCTGCCCCATTCACTGAGGCCTCTCTGCCACTGTTCCTGAAATGCTCGTATTCTTTTTCTCTCTTTCTAAAATGTCCTTTAGTATTTTTGGTAGGGTTGGATTGGTAGTCACAAATTCTCCCAGTTCCTCTTTGTTGTGGAAGCATCTTGTTTCTCCATTGATTTCTAGAGAGAGTTTTGCAGGATACATCAATCTGGGCTGGAGATTGTTCTTGTTCAGGGCTTGAATTACTTTACTCCAAGCTCTTCTTGATTTGGTGGTCTATATGGAGAGATCTGCCATGATTCTGTTGGGTATTCCTTTATAGGTGATCTGTTTTTTTTCTCTGATGGCTTTTAATAGTCTGTTCTTATATTGAATTTCTGGGATCTTGATTATTATGTGTCTGGGTGTAGCTCTGTTTTGGTTGTAGGTGGCTGGAGTTCTGTGTGCTTCATACATCTGCATATCATTTCCTTTTTCTGTTTGGGAAGTTTTCTTTAATAATTTCTGTGAATAGCCTTTGCAGTTGTTCTGTTTTGACTCCTGCTTCTTCATTCACATGCTTTATTCTTAAGTTATAGATCTTCTTGTCGTCCTCTAGCCTGTGTATTGTTACTGCCTATTCTTTTGTTATTTTTAAGAGATTTTCCCTTTCATGATCACACATTGCAATTTCTTTATTTTATTTTTTTTTTATTTAAAAGAGAATAAAACAAAAGGGGGTAGTACAGAGCAGATCAGAAGAGGACAACATAGGCAACACAGTACTTTACATTAAGTCAACTGGACATCAACGTTATCTAACACCATATCTCTAGCTCTGCTATAGTTGAGCATAGTTTCAATTACAATAATATCAAACATAACACAATAGTATAAAGCCATGCATTTAGTGAA